>JAWWEO010019370.1:0-14895 GCA_035582975.1 Ormyrus labotus | reverse complement strand
TTTAAAACTTTAGTTCATAATTAGTCATTTTGTTTTACATTCTTTCTTTTGTATTTCTTGTACTTATACTTTAAAAGGGCTGGCCAACTCGGGCCGGAATAAACTCTAAGCTTAAATATAATCATTTGCGTAGGCAACATTATTTACCCGACTCCGATTTCCGTTTTCCTTAAATTCCTAAACACGACCCTGGCGAACGCTGAAGCCTATCCGCGGGAAATTTAAGGAACGTTACAAAGTTCTTCTTCAGGCACAATTAAAATTAATTTGTAAATTAAACTGTTATAAGATATCACAAAAAAAACTGAAGAAACTTCAGAAAACATCCCGAGGTAGCCTAATTATTATTTTGTTATTTTGTTGGTAAATTATTATATTGTTTTAACCTTTTGTCAATTACCAGTTGTTCTTTCTATCCTCTCTCTTTTTATTGTAGAGCAGCGCCAGCAGCCAGTGTTGGATAAAATATTCCGTTAAGTTTAGGTTAGTCAGTTCATCAGCTGAGTATGTGCCTGAAGAAGAACTTCAAGTGCCGCTAAAGAAGAAATATTTTCCAAATAAGTTATTTATTATTCATTAAAGAAGTAGATTTAATTGTTTTAATTTTATTCTTTGTAGTTTTATCTTTATTTCAGGTTTTAAATTTAACTAACGAGGGGCAAGATCTTACAATTAAGGTAAAGTTATTCTTATAGTTATTTTAATTTCTATAGTTAAAATTTGCAAGTGTTATGCAACAAATAGGAAAGTATTATGCTACAAAGTTGATTTTTTAGCATAAACTTAATGCGTCAAAAGCTTAATTAAACTTAATTACTCTTGGTATGCTTAAAATATAATGCTGTAACGAGTGAAAATCCTCGTTACAGACTCTCCTTATGGCTTGTAATATTATATAATATTTTAATCTTTCTCAGATGGTTTACAGGCCAGCGAAGTCGCAGCAGAAGCCAAGGGCGCGCGAAGTTTGACTAGGAGAGTGGGGAGAGAGAACGATAGTCTTGCGCTAGGACAAGGCCGCGACACTAATTAGAGATTTTCGGGACTTCGACCGAAACGCATTGAATAATTGACGAGCTTGATTGCACGTAACTTCTGTATGCGCTTCGCGACCGTTAGCAATTCCGTGTACTTGTAAATTGCGTGACGCTGTGCACCTTCGTTGCATTGCGTTCGCCCTGCGATTCCGCACTTTCAACTTCGACGGCCTTGTCCTGGGCAGCAAGCGAGCGAGAGCGCATCCGAGGAGCCGACTCCAGCAGGAACTGTAAGTGCTAGTTCTCGTAAGCATCTCTCTCTCTCCCTAGCTTCGCGGACCCTTTTCTCTGTCCGTATCTTTACCGCGAAAAGGCCGGCGCGTGAACACCTCGCGAGCGTTCAGTGTAAATTGAAGTAGCTCAATAAATTCTATACTTATTTTATTTTAATTTGCATATTGTTGTTTTCGCGCGACGATCGCGCGAACTGCCCTCTCTCCTATCCGCTTACTTCCTTGTAGAGGAATCGGGGCTTAGATAGTCAGAGACGTGTTCCAGCACGTTACAATAAACTCGGTTGCTACAACCGGGGTTATAACGGCCTTGCACCGGGCAACATTGCACTTTGCGTCGTCGCAGAGTTGTCCGAGCCATCCCGCGTGGTTTTTGTGTATAATCAAGCAATCATTATATTACCCGAGCAAGAACCCCGTTATAATGCATAATAGCTGTAACATATTTATTACAATTATAGGAAGTGGATACAGAAGCAATGCAAGGCCAAAAAGGAGAGTTTGCTGGAATCGCCTAGGGTAGGTGTGGTCATAGTCGAGATCCAAGGCTACATTATAATATCTGGGGACTGGGCGGACCACCCCATCGCACCGTTTCACCTGTACCGCGCATGTGGGCAGCGGTCGCATTTTGGCACCACCCTTTCGAAACCGTTGCATAATGGCGGTGGCGGCGTCGACTGCCTCTATCAGCCGGATTGTCGGCCCCTTCAGCGAAGTAGTTGCGGGTGGAGGTAGCCGGGACGGTCCCGGAATAGCTGGTGGAGAAGGCGGCCTTGATGGTCCCGGAATCGCTGGTGGAGACGGAGGCCTTGATGGTCCCGGTTTCGGTGACGAGGCGGTGGTGGGCGGGGCGATGTTGGCTGGCGACGGTTCCCGGGGCGGTGTAGGCATCGGCGCAGTCCTGGCGACAGGTGGTTGCGGGGGTGCCGGTGATGGTGGCGGCTACGCGTTCGCCAGTGGCTCCAACGCGATGTCGTGCACCCACGGCGGGACCGCCGCGGCGAGCCATCGATCGATCTCGGGTTCTCTCTCCATATCCCGGAAGAGCTGGAAATTCCCCTCTTCTAGGATGCGATCAAACTCTGCCAAATCCTCCTGCAGCGACATTGCACTTTTTTTCACTACTGATGCTGATTTTTTTAGTCCCGCGCTTTTTATAGGGTGGTTTTTTTTTCGGAGTTGCGGCTATATTTAAGGAGAAAAACTTTTTGGAAGGCGGAGCTAGTTTCAGGAGTTCTTAGGGTCGGTTCACGGTACCTGGTCCCGGTTTCTTGCTATAGGTGTGTTGTATGGTAAGTTATGGAAGGCGGAGCAATTTTGGAAGTCTTAGGGTCGGTTCACGGTATCTGGTCCCGGTTTTCTTGTTGTTGATGGGTTTTATGCCTCGGAACTGGTGGCCGATGTTGCCAGCTCGTTGTTTCGCCGTTCCTGGCGCCGTTTCCTGGCGCGTCGACACCGTGCGGCCCGACTCTGGCGACGATTGACATTTTTGGCGCTGATAAGTATTCTGACGCCCGTAAAGATGAGCACATCGTACCCCAAGATGACGCCTTCCTGTTGGTGAGGGTTACCAAAAACGGGTGTTTGAAGTCGGTTCCCCGCAGGTTGAAATCGACTTCCAGGGTGGCGGTTGAGGTCAGGAAATCCACAGACCAGGTCGCCAGGCGATGGCTAATGGTGAGCTCCCCGTATACGTCGATTGCTCCGGCCTGGCGGCAGCACTCGGCGACGCTTTCGCTGATGGTGCTTACCCGGCTTCCCGCGTCGACCAGCGCGAGATAAGTTCGTCCTTGTTGTTGGATTTGCAACGGAATTCCTAGTCTGCGGTTTAATAAAAAGGTTGCCGAGGGATGATGCACGATCTGCTCCATTTTCAGAACTGATCTTTGGAGGCGCAGCGCCTGCCTTTTATAGCCCGTCGAACGGCTTTTTAGGCGCATTTTCAGCGAGTAACCCGAAGTGGGGTGAAGCGGAGACAGAACTGAGGAGCTCGTTGATGGGAGCCGGGATTTCGAAGACGACAAATAAGCCATAGTCAGGATGTTCCAGAATCCGGCTCCCCACCAGACGTGGTAGCACGTACGACGTTTGCGCCACCTGGAAACCGAGATTTTGTCCAGACCACTCTTCGCCGTTCGATTGCGCATCAGCCTTAAGGCTGGATAGCCCCTACCATTCCGACGCCGAGCGCACCTTCTACGCATGCGCGGGCCCTATATAAGGAGCCGCCGATCCCGGAGCAGATCAGTCCGCCTCGGGCCGAGCTCCGGAGCAGTCGTGAGCCTACGAACGCTCCTGAGCTTCCGACAGGATAATTACATCTACGTGAGCCTACGTGATGTACTTATCCTACACCGAGGATTCCTCACCTGAATTCTAACCTTTTCCAACCGACATAGTTCCTGGCGAAGACGTGCGCCTACGTCTTCACCCGGAGCTCGTCGACCGAGTTAGCCTACCGACGTGCGCCTGCGTGGCAGGATAACCCGGACAATATCCATTACCGATCCGCCCCGCTCTACCCTGGGGCAGTGCATGTGCGAGCGTCTGCTCCTTCCCGAAGCACCTTCTCCAACCTCTGTTTCAGCACCCACCGGGGGTAAAACGCATTCCGGCGTTTGCTCCACGTCTGCGTGCCAGGAGCAATACGAAACCGCGTTTGCTCCAGCACAGCCGTACCGTTTACTGGGAGCAATACATGTAACCGCGTTTGCACCGCTACCATTCTACCGTTACCGGGAGTCATCTATGTAACCGCGTGCTCCACGTCCGATTTACCGTAGCTTTAAGTCCGATTTACCGTAGTTTTAAGTTTGTCTTAAGGAATATTATTTTCTTTGAATACTTTGTACTTAATTTGATACGTTATTAAGAATATACTCATTTAAATCTAATTCTCTTTCTGATGCATTTGGCGAATCCAATTCCACTCTCCCCTCCCGCTGAAATCGTATCCGGCAGGAAAACCGTAACGTTACAAATTTATAGAGAAAATTATATATTCGTTGTAAAAAAAAAATCACATAAACAAAAATCACTTCAGGAGTATTACTATAAACTTTTTAGTTACATCATATAGTATTCAATTTTACTATTTAATAACCAACTTCTTACTTTTCTTCATGTAGAAGCTTTGAATATATTTAGCTTTTAATTTGTTAGGCATTAAGTTAAAGATTTTTATGGCCATATAATATTAAGTTATTAATTGAAGAGCCTAGAATTTACTATTGCCTAATATTAAAAATAAATTATGCTTTAGAAATGTTGAATGAGATATTGCATGATTTCTTACATATATGATTTCATGATATCTCGTGCAATCTCATATGAAATATCGTATGAGATTACACGTTACAACTCGTAGGATAGCTCATTCGCGATCTCACGTGATACCACATGGGAACCTCAAATGTGATCTCATATGAGGTTTTTCAGTAGGGATCTGAACAAAATTAAAACATTCAACATACATTAGTACAAATTTAATGCTTTCTTTGATAACTTATGTTAAACAATCTTATTGAATGCTATATTGCGTTTTATGTTACCTTTCAATGAAACTGAATTCAAAGTTCTAGTATATTATGCATAAAAAGCAATATGTACCCCCATAGCTATTCTTCGATAACTAATTTCATGTAAGATTATACTATAATAGCTGTTCATCGTAAAGCGATTTTATGTAATGGTTTTATAATTGCTTAAAATTGATTTAAAATATCAACTCTTTCATAAAATTAGATAGATCATGGGTGCCGAGTAACAGCTATGGAGTGACATATTTCTTTTATATCTATGAAGAAGGACTCTATTCAGTTATAATTAAAAGGTATGATAAAAAGTAATTATAAACATAATAAGGTGAGTCGCATCATATTTGATGAAGTTTGCATTATCGAGTTTTCAGGAATTGGATTATCTCCATCTGTAGGCGTATGTGCAGGTGTTGATCTAGACGTTTCAGCCAAAGTATTTTGGTACTGATTGATAATAGTTTCCATCGGCTTCAGATTACTTCGCTTCTTTCCTTGTTTTCTGTCTATAATTTATATTTATAAGGGCAGAATGTAATATAAATAAAAATAAATTTACACAATAACAAAATATGAAACAGCTATAAAATGAGAAAATCTGTTATAACGTATATGTATAGTAATGTGAGTTAATACTTTAAAGAAAAAGTATTAAAAATGTATTAAAATAACAAAAATTTACATATTCTATAACCAAATATTAATGATGAATTTAATAATAATAACAATCAAAGTGCAAGTTTTTATCTTTCTAGATTGTTTCATTTTTTGCTTATCAAGCTCAGCATCATTATTAGGATTCTCCTGTGCTTCTTCACTTACTTCCAATTCTGAATGATTAAGTCTAGGAACTCGAATGCGTTCACTGCTGATACGGGATTCAATTTCATTGGCGGTTTCTAAAATTTAAATGAAACTTATTAATCATACCAATTATATTATATAATACTAATCTAGATATTATAATTATTTACAAGTCACTGCGGACATAGGAGAAAGGAATAGGTTATACAAGAAGAGATAAAATTAATAGCTTAAGTAATATTATAATTAATAATAAGTAAAACTCGTATATCAAACAGGTTTGCTCTTATTGTTATATAATCTTCTAGGTTAGCTTTTAACACTTAGAAACACAAAAAATGAACATTTTATCTTACCGGCTACAACCAAAACTTGGCACACATAAGGTTTCTTTTTGATAATCACTTTAAAGGGTTTTCGTGAAAATTCTTTAGATTGTACTCCTACATTCTTGTAATCAAATTTTTCAATCTGCTTTGATCTTACTATTTCATAAGATGCTGTAGATTTAATATAAATATATGCAAACATTATTGGAGAAAATTTGGAAACAGCAACACGTGGTTTTTTAGTCATAGGTCGAGCATATAAACTTTCTTCCTTTTCGTGTCTTCATGAATATATGAACAGTCACTGACTCACTAGACGAGGATGCTTAGGAGAAATGTCGCCCGTCGTGCTGCGTGGTAATGCCATACACGGCTTGAAATAGGTGAAAAATTTGGAATTTCATGATGTAATAATTAAAAATACCAGAAATTGCGCCATCGATAACAAGTTTTATAATTACAAACTACAAAATTTTGCAATAACCAAATTCGTTATGATTATTTCGTTAAGCTATTTGAAAAATTCAAGTTTAACATTCATTTCAAAGCTTACAGGAAGCTTGTAAATAGAATATATTTCAGTAAGTTTCCAGGGAAGATTATAACTTGCGAGAAATTTTCATGAAAGTTTAAGGGAAGCATTAATGTAAGATTTCGGTAATATATTAGAGAAAGCTGATTTGAAGCTTACAGCAAACCTGTCTGTAAAGTTACATTCAAAGGTTTTAAGAAAGCTTCCCGCAAGGTTTACAGAATGGAAAAAGAAAAATTCGAAAAGTACGGAAGTTGAATAATATATGAAAACTTGTAGAACTGTTCCTGTAAACTTACACAAAACATTTCAAGAACAGATACTAAAATATTTCATGTAATATTCCGAGAAAGACTACGGTAACGGCTATTTAAAAGATTCAAATGTAACATTCATTGAAAGTTTAGGGGAAACTTGTAGTGTACATTTCAGCAAGCTTCCAGGAAACATTACATTCTAACTTTAAGAAATTTTCTTGGAAATTTTAGAGAAGCATTACTGTAATATTTCGGTAATGTATTACAGAGAGCTGAACTGAAACTTACGAAAAACCTGCCTGTAAAATTCCATTCAAAGGTTTCAAGAAAGCTTCCCGTAATTTTCACAGAATGGAACAAGAAAGATTTGAAAAGTGTAAAAGTTGAATATTACTTGCAGTTTCGCGTAAGCTTACAGGAACGATTCTGGAATTTTTCATATAATATTTAACTTTCGCAGTTTCGGAATCTCTTTTTTCCTTTCTGTGAACATTACAGGAGGCTTTCTTAAAACCTTTCAATGAAATGCTGCAGGCTGGTATTCCGTAAGCTGTACTTTAGCTTTCTGTTATATATTGCCGAATTCTTACAGAATTGTTTTGTTACGTCCTGCGTAAAATATATGAAATAGACCCGAAACTCGGAGTATATTTTCATCGTGAGAAGACTGAACGCATAGAAAGATAAGGGCAGAATGTCAATAAGCCGAATTCTGGGAATCTTAGCCCAACGGCCAAAATTGACAACTTTACGATTTCCTGAATTGCGCTTGCCACTTATATCAACGGTTTTTCTCAGCATGGAAAACAGCCGGCCTAGTGAGACGAAATCTCTGGGAATTTTTAGGCGACGCACGATATCGGCGATTTTATTACTTCCAGACGCGCGCGCGTGCATCTTAGACAAGCGCACCCGTCCCTTTTTTTTATGATTAAGGTTTGCCTGTGCTCGAAACGCAGGTCAAAAGACAGTATACTCTAACACTTCTATTTTGGATCAACAAGTCAAGTGACCATCGGTCCAGCTTTGACCAAAATAATAAGCCAACAAGCCAAGTGAGCTAACAGGTCCAGCTTAAAGGCCAATCTTAAAGTCACCCTGAACGCCGAGGGGGGAATAGGGCAGGAAACCGCGAAGGTAGACCGGGCTAGCCGATCTATTGGAGTGTGTTTCAGCCTTCGCGACGCGGGAGGCCGGTTACCTCCTTTTTACGAAGTAAAACTACCTTGCGCCCCATCCCAGCTATTGCACAGTGGCGCAGGCTAAAACGGGGAATAACCGCGAAAAGTCACTCGTTACGTGACAGATGTAATGCATAAATTCCCTTTTTTGGTACCTATACATAACTAATCTTATTTAGAAAAGAATGCTACCTTAAATTTTGATTTGAGTCTATCGGTTCAATTTATTTTTCTATTTATTATTATGGTTCAAAATAGTCTCTATAGATCTACAGAAAGAGGTAACCATTTTATAGATGTAAAAAAATCTTTAAAAATTTTAAACTTAATACTGAAACTAAAATGAATGCAATTTTTTTTTTTTAGAACTTTTGGTGAATATTACACTCTAATGCAATTCAACCTAATCTCTGGTGTGAACAGGGCCAATGTGCCATGAAAAACATACGGTTCAATCCAGTTATATATCCTTTAACGTTTTCATAATAATTCTCGCATGTGGTCATATCGATTCATCATTATCACATGTACACAATCTTAAGGTGTACTTATGTTTGGGATTAAAGTCTGTTTTGTCTTCTGGCTGAATATAATTATTTGAGTTGATAGTTTCACATACAGCAGAGATAGGCAGAATATCTGCTTTATTAAAGTCTCCGAATCGATTTTCTTGATATAAAATTGCAGCAAACCGAATGTCATTCATCTTTAATATTTGCAGCCACGTCGTAGAACATTAAAAAGTACCTTAAAAAAATGAAAAATTAAAATGATATGTAAAAATTACTCTCACAAGTTCTGTAATATTAAGGATATTCTCAGGCTACAATGGTGCTCAATTTATTATCAAAATTGTAATTAGCTCAATTAAAGAATTTTTTTTTCTTGAAAATATAAATTATATTTTTAGGAGTTTTTCTGGCACATCCTTCTTTTGGAGAGCATTATTATGTTGATCAGGATAATTTGGACACCAGAAAGTATATAACCTATTAAAATCTATCTTCTATATCAGACGATGGAAATTTAAGTAAAAAAATTTTATATCTATTACTAATAAGTGTTATTTTATTAAAATTGAGGTTAAAATTGCGATTCGCGATGTTTCCAAGAAAAAACAGTTAAGACAGTCAGACCATGTGCGCGTTTACATAGAGTCTGCAGTACTACATACTCTGCAGAAAGAGAGAGAAATCAGCCGAACGGTGAAGCCACGGCATCCGCAGACCAATGTGAACTGCTCCTTGCTCCTTGTCCCATGTAGACGCACTCATTCGGCGCCCGGCGCAAGGCTGACCTAAGACAATTTACATTGTATGTATATGTATGCAAATGGCCTGAGTAATAAAGTGATAAATAATTATTTATTACTATTAATAATTGGTCATTAGTTTTATCTAATACGTCGATATAATTATTATTCAGAATAATACCAGTAGGTTAAATACATTTAATATTCTTTGTTAGTTTTGTAACCTATAATTTTGAGGTAGGTATTTTTTAAGAATTTGATGTTATAATACATCATAATGTTAAATGTTTTCACTTTATATTTGAATGAAAGTTGTTATATTGCAGTTTCATTTTTGTCAAAAGTTGAAGATGGACAAGACTACCTTAAAGAGAAAAAAACCTCAAGATGAAGTTATACAAAGAAAGAGACGTTAGCTATCAGACAATATTTCAGGTTTTAAAAAAATTGAAAAAGTTCAAACTTTTGCAGAGAAAATGATACCGGTTTGTTTTGAATGAGTTTGTTTTTTAATCTAAAAGTATTTCTAATGTAATGTTTTGCTTACCTCAAAGTGTTGCATTTACATTTTGGTATAGTAGGATACTTAACTTTAATTTTTCAAAATTACAGCAATATCAAAATTTTATTATTTATCAAAGACAATCTAATCAAAGACAATTAATAGATCAATATTTATTACAAATAAGAGTACCTACGTCAATTGGCAGACTGACTCGGATAATAAAAGAAAGAAGTGATTGGACAGGAAGACAGTGGCAAAATTGGAGACTATTTTACAGTTTACCTATACTTGAAGCAGTAGGTTTACAAGATAAGTATCTAGAACAATGGAGTTTACTGGTTAATAGTCTTCACATTTTACTTAGCAACACGATTAAAACATCAGATTCAGCTAATGCGGATCGCATGATACGTAAATACGTTCTCCAAACTCAAGATTATATGGACCAGAATACATGGACTTACAACAATCATCAGCTCCTTCATGTTACTAAAAGTGTATATAATTTCGGCCCATTACAAGTTCAATCAACTTATCCATTTGGAACCGAAAACGGAAAATTAATGCGTGCTGTTCATTCTGCCAACGGGTCTCAAAATCAAATCATCAGATATATTAATATTAATCGTACAGCTGAAATGATTAAAAAAATAGTCTATCCTCATGCACATATTTACATCAAAGACTTTTATGAAGATAAAGTGGGACAAAGTGGTAATGCTGTTCAAGTTGAGGAAGGGATATTTTTTAATGGTGAATGTAAAAGCAATAATGAAATAATTCAAAAGTTTCATTTTTGCCCTAAAAGCATGTTTTATACAAAAATGTTTGCAAAAAATTGTTTGTATCAGTCTTCAACCACTCCAAATTTAAGATCTTGCGACTCATATGCTAAACTCATCAATGGTAAATTTATAAAAATATTTTATTTCGTTTCAAGTAACAACAAAAATTATTGTGTTTGCAACATTGTTAATACTATCCCTCATCATTTGTCAAACTACATACATTTATGCCTCTGCGAGGATTCTGAACTCATATCTGTAGATGTAAAAGATATAGAAAGACTTTGTGTATTTATGGAAATAGAAAATTTAAAATTTTTATCTCCGCGTCCAAATCTATTATACTATTGAGTAAACTGAAACATACCTAAATGACAATTTAGTTTCTGAAAAAATGCAGGTAGATTTTTAAGTGTGCCACTTTTCATTAAAAAATGGTTTAAGTTCAAAATGCTGTTCGTCTATGGGCCACCCCTACTGAAAAATCAAGTTTTCCCTCGCTACATTTAAAATATGATAGGAAAGAAACTAGAAAATACCGGCAAATTTACCATTAATTATTATGTCAGAAAACATTCTCCAATTATTGCTTAAGATATTATTAACAATAACATGGTAGTTTCCGCCTCTTATTGCGACACGCAATTATCCGAGTGCATTGGTTCTATTAAATCCAAATTATTTCGATGTGTCTTTGCCGTTCTAGGACACATCCCATGATTACGGCATCGAATGTCACTAGAAAAAAATGCTTTCTGAACAAATTGTAAAAAATAATCGAGCAACTTTTTTTTTATAAACTTCCTATAAATTTAAAAACAAGAAATTAACTACTTTTAAAAGTAAATTTAAAATTTTACATATAAATGTAAAATCATAATTGTTGCTTTTTCATAAAAATTGAACTGTTCCCTTACTAATTTTTTAAAATATTGAATTTTCACCAAAATTTACCTATTCGACAAGATGTGAAGAGATTTTGCATTATTTAATTAAGTAATTGAATATATTTTGATCCTGACAGTCATTAATAACATATTGTAAATGTCAGAAGTTACAAAGTTAGTTTTCACTGAGTGATTTGTAAGAATGTTGAATTTTGATCAAAGTTGAACTGTACGGAGAGTGATTTTTTAGAATATTAAATTTTCATCAAAACAGACCTATTCGACAAGATGTGAAGACGTTTTTCATTATTTAATTAAGTAATGGAATATATTTTGATCCTGATAGTCGTTAATAACACATTGTAAATGTGAGATGATTTGGCAGCTAGAGTACATCTACCTTTACATCACTGGATTCACAATAATAGAATTTATAATATTAGCTGTCAACTTTTAAACGAAGTGATGTAAGTTACTAGCGCATAAAAGTTTGTAATTATATTAAAGTTTGTTAATAATTTAGTAGCTAATGTTCTTAAAAGTGATCACTAAAAGCATTATTTAAAACGTAGAAAGTAGTACCAGCCTTCGATGACTAATTCGTTATTGTGTGATATTAGAAATTGCGAACCACGGAAAGCAAGGTACACACCGATAGCATCAAAAAAAGAAATGGAAGATTCTTTCAGATGACTTCGGCATAACTGAATTCGCTATTTTTTTCCTTTTAAAATTTGAAAATTTTCTTGTACGATAATCTAATTATATTAACAGAGTATTTTTGCAGAATAGTTCATATACTATGTATATGTATCTGTACACGAAATGATGTAAGTTATAAATAGTGCACAAAAAGTTTGCAGTTATATTAATATTTATGTCAATAATTTAATGGTTGATGTTGGTCTTAAAAATTATCGTGTAGTATATAATTAAAAAATTACATACTTTTGTGTTTTGAAAATGTCCTTATATGATACATTAACAGAGTAGTTTGGCAGAATAGCTACTATATTTACTTGTTACTGGTTTTATTATTGAATACAAATATATTTAATTTAATATTAATATTAATTCAATGGCATGTTCAATATTCTTTAATTCTAAATTTAATAAAGAAAAATCTCTTTATATCTTGTGGAAAAGATCATTTTTGATGAAAATTCAATATTCTTACAAATCACTCAACGAAAACTGATTTTGTAACTTCTCACATTTACAATGTGTTATTAACGACTATCAGGATCAAAATATATTCCATTACTCAATTAAATAATGAAAAACGTCTTCACATCTTGTCGAATAGGTCTGTTTTGATGAAAATTTAATATTCTAAAAAATCACTCTCCGTACAGTTCAACTTTGATCAAAATTCAACATTCTTACAAATCACTCAGTGAAAACTAACTTTGTAACTTCTGACATTTACAATATGTTATTAATGACTGTCAGGATCAAAATATATTCAATTACTTAATTAAATAATGTAAAATCTCTTCACATCTTGTCGAATAGGTAAATTTTGGTGAAAAGCAACAATTATGATTTTACATTTATATGTAAAATTTTAAATTTACTTTTAAAAGTAGTTAATTTCTTGTTTTTAAATTTATAGGAAGTTTATAAAAAAAAAGTTGCTCGATTATTTTTTACAATTTGTTCAGAAAGCATTTTTTTCTAGTGACATTCGATGCCGTAATCATGGGATGTGTCCTAGAACGGCAAAGACACATCGAAATAATTTGGATTTAATAGAACCAATGCACTCGGATAATTGCGTGTCGCAAGAAGAGGCGGAAAGGGTTACGCGTTTCCGAGATGCTATTCGGAATGTTCTTGCCACGCATTAGTACCAGCTGCGAGAGCTTTATGACAGCTTAGCTCATGTGTAAGTTTGTATGATTTTTATAATTTGAGTAATAATTAACAGTTTTATTATCTTTAATGACACATTTCTTAGTTGTGACGAGTGTTATTTTTATTTTAATTAATATATTTTATTCTTCAAATTTAAATGGCTTGTCTTGAAAAGAATTTTAAATATAGACAAAATTTGGGGTGAATTGGATTTCTATTAAAAGATAAGATTTTATCTACTTTTTAAGTTGTAATCAACTTTTGAACAGATATAACTTGTTTGCCTCACTAAGATTTATTCTGTATATTTTCTACTTTGATTAAATAGAATAAAAATTAATAAAATGAACAAAAATAACGTATACTTTACCATTTTCAACATCCTGAGGTAGCTGAAGAAATTTCATTTACTTCTATAAGAATTTGTATGATTAAATGGAGGAAAAAAGCATTTCCACTCGCACCAACATTTTTAAATAATTTGGTTACTACCCTAATTCAATTGCACGATGGCGGGATCATGGAATACAATCGGGGAAGAATGCGCGTTGCCAATTTAACAGACAGTACTGGCGACATTCATGTTGTATTTTATGACGAATAATTTTTGCGAGCGGAATTCCTGGACGTAACGCACATATTTATTGATGCGATATTTAATTCGGTGCCGAGAACAGACAATTTTTTACCAGTTGATGACCATCCTAGGGGTTAAATTAAATCACGTAAGTATTCTATCTAATGAATAAGAAGAAAAGTTTATTTATTTAGTTTAATTAATAATACTTTTTTCAATTTCTTTAAGGCGGTTCCCAGGATTTTTTGCCCTAATGTCAAGAAAGACGCGTCAAGCATAGTAAGATCTCGTGAAAATTAGTTTTCTGATCGTAAATGTAGCTTCTACGCAATGCTCGTATTTAGAAAATTCGTGTATTAAAAATAAAATCTCAAGTGAGATCTCATGCAAGACTTAGCAGTAAGAAATAGCGCTATAAAGTTTGGACAAAACAAATCTGTCGGCGAATCTTATCTCGCTTATTTAAGCATCTTAAAAAATCTTAAAAGAAATGTAACATCGTGTGGAAATTAGCTTTCTCATCGAAAATTGTTATTTTTACGCGATCTTTGTACTTAAAAAATTCGTGTACTAAAAATAAAATTAAAATGCTCTGGAAATAACAACACAGATAAATTATTTTTATTAGAACTTGAAGATTTTCGAGATCCTGCGGTTAAAAAATTCGTTCTAAGTGCAATATGTGATCCCACGTGAGATCTCATATAAAACTTAGCAATAAGAAATCGCGCTAAAATAAAATTAAAATGCCTTGGAATAAAATCTGAAATAAATAAATTATTTTCATTCGGTCTTGACAATTTTTGAGATCTTGGACTTACAAGGAGAACACATGACATTCGGGTGACAGATTCCACCCAAACTGAGTCACATGTCGCTCCTTGGCCTATCGATCACTTATCTGGAGTTTTAGAGCCTATAACGCTTTCTCATTCTCCAGATATTCTAAATACCCTATTAAAAAAATCTCTATAGATCCTATGTAGAAATCTGTATGGAATCGATATAGAATGTATATAGATATCTATCTAGAATCTATGTACAAATCTGTTCCAATTCGTTATATAGAAATCTATGTAGGAATCTGTATGGATTCTATATGGATTTCTATTCAAAAATC
>JAWWEO010019369.1:0-14917 GCA_035582975.1 Ormyrus labotus | reverse complement strand
ATAGTTCCAGGTAGCTGAGGTGTCTGGGTTTGATTTGCACAATCTTGACATTTGAATTTGGCGGGGTTCAAAACTGTATTATCGACTGTGCATTTTCGATGAGTTAGCTTTTGGCACGTCGAACATTGCAGAAAAGATGCCTTTGTCCTCGAAGATTGTAGACAAATGCTACATGTTAGTGTCGAAGCGTTGATTTTGTTTTTCTGCGGTGTCGCCATCTTGTGGGCAAATTTGAAAAAATTTTCTCGAGGAAGGGGCCACGAGAGCGATGACTGCGCCAGAAAAATTCTTAGTGAAAACTAACCTCAAACTTCCGTACTCCCTGGCTCCCTTTCTTACTCTATTACAAATAAATATCTATCTATCTATATCTAATTAAAAAAAATCGAAGTTTTACGGAATTGAGAATAGGCACACGTAATAGTAAATGTATTGGTTAACATTTTCTGAAAATATCAGCTCTTAATGTTATTACGTCCTGCGTAAAATATATGAAGTATAAACGTAACGCTTTCCTCTAAGCCTTGTCTAGAAAGTGCACGTGCAACTGTGTAAGTCTCGAAGCGTAAAACAGGCCCGAAACTCGGAGTATATTTTCATCGCGAGAAGACTGAATGCATAGAAAGATAAGGGCAGAATGTCAACGAGCCGAATTCTGAGAATCTTAGCCCAACGGCCGAAATTTGACAACTTTACGATTTCCTAAATTACACTTGCCACTTATATCAACGGTTTTTCTCAGCATAGAAAAACAGTCGTCCTAGTGAGACAAAATCTCTGGGAATTTTAGGCAACGGACGATATCGGCGATTTTATGACTTCCAGACACGCGCGCGTGCATCTTAGACAAGCGCACCCGTCCCTTTTTTTTATGACTAAAGTTAGCCGACGCTCGAAACGCAGGTCAAAAAGACAGTATACTCTAACACTGGTTAGAGATAAATATTATAAACTAAACAAGTTTAGATTTATTTGAAAAATTAGTAATTCCAATATAAAATAATAAAAACGCAGGCAAAGTTTATGCATCATTAGTTTATTATAATAAATTTTGTTAGAGTATAGGATTAATTTTTAAATAGAAAAATATGATAAAATTATTATAACAATTAGATGATAAGAAACAGTTGCAACGAATATATGGCTAAGGAAAAGGAAAAGAAACGAAACTAAACAATTGTTAATTTTAAAATTTAGTGAACTTAAAATTAAATATATGACTGATAGTTGCTATAAAAAGATTGTAATTTAGCAACAATTCATATTATAAGCGATACACTTTAGATGTGAACATTATTATCAGATAGACAATAATTAATTAAGAAAAGTTTTTGTAAAAGGCAAGGGATTGGAAAGACGCCTTATCTCAATGAAGCGCTTTTCCTCTCCCTCGCGCTTCGAGGAGAGAGGGAAATTTAGCATCCACTTGCAAGGGCCTCACTGGAGGGCTGCTTCGCGGCATAGCTCCAAAATCGAGTATAAATAGAGACCCGCTCCAGGGATGAGCTCAGAACGGAAAAGATTTCCTCGTGACGCGCTAGTCGATATCCGTGGAATATCTTTTTCTTTCGAATTTTTCCTACTCTCTAATTCTTGTCTATATACATATATATTAAAAAAAAATACAGAAAGTAAAACTGAATTTTGTAACAATTCATACAAGAGAGAGAATAAAAGTAAGTTAAAAATTTTAGAAAACAAATACTTTCCTTTTTTATAAAACCCATTTAAAATTTACTAAATAAATTCTATTAAAATTAAAAATTAATAATTCTATTTCTTTTTTTGGCATTCAGTTGTATTCAAAATTAAATTGTTAAAAGTTTAATTATCGCGTCTTATTCTTTTTATATATATAAAGAAATAAATTAAATCAAACATATAAGCCAAGTGACCTCACCGGTCCAGCTTTGGCCAAAATAATAAGCCAACAAGCTAAGTGAGCTAACAGGTCCAGCTTAAAGGCCAATTTTAAAGTCACCCTGAATGCCGAGGGGGGGGGGGGGGGGGATAGGGCAGGAAACCGTGAAGATATCGGGCTAACCGATCTATTGGAGTGTGTTTCAGCCTTCGTGACGCGGGAGGCTGGTTACCTCCTTTTCCGAAGTAAAACTACCTTGCGCCCCATCCCAGCTATTGCACAGTGGCGCAGGCTAAAACGGGGAATAACCACGAAAAGTCACTTATTACGTGACAATGTTTATGATTAAAACCGCAGGAATTTTTTCAATAAAAAACGTTACTTCGGTTATATGGATTCTATATTAAAAAATAAAGGCTTATTAAAAATGTCGATTCACCTTGAGGTAGTGATCTCAAAGTATCGGGTCGCCGATGATGATATCCAGGTGGTAAGTTTCGTAGTTTTCGAGGTTTGAGTGTCGATTCACCTTGAGGTGGTTATTTCCAAATACCAGGTCGCCGATGGTGATGACGAAAACTATGGAGCACACCACTTGGATATCATCATCGACGACTTGATATTTGGAAATAACAACCTGAAGGTGAATCGACACCTAGACCCCAAAAACTAAGGAGTGCACCACCTGAACATCATCATCGGGAACATAATGATGATTTCGATAGAGCGAAAGCAACATTCTGAACTGATTTTTACTTTTTTAAAATTATATAAAATAAATTTATTGGTTAATTATTGTATTATTTATATTTTTTATATAATTATATTATACATTTTTTTAATATTAAAAAATTAGTAAAACTAAAAGTGAGATTCTACTGATATTTTTGGTAGAAATCATGTCGTTTGTATCGGGAACTCTAACGAGATTCTTCGACTGAAATCTAGGTACGCTACTCCAATATTGCAATTTTTTGCCAAAAAGTCCGAAAGATCTCAATTTTTAAAAAGAATCATACATTTTGTTGAAAAGAGGTTATAATCGATTTATTTGAAAATGAATGTAATTTAAAACTAAGAATTCGATCTAATTTAAAAATCTTTGTAAATTAATGTTAATAAATACGAACTATTCATCCTGTAGTTCTTCGTGACCTGAATCCTGATGATAAGATGGCGCAAATGTTGAAGTAAACACTCCGCCAGGACCTCGACGATATCTAATTGGACGGAAGGTAAATTTTTTGGTATCCATGTCAATATCAGTTGGAGTGCTGACAGGAACCCTGGTCGACATCGGATCAACACCAGCTTGGTCTTCCTAGAAAACAGCATACAGAATACTAAATGAAATGATTGAATAATTTAGGACAGTTCAAGGGGGTCGTATACTGAAAAAATTTCAGAAAGTTAATTTTCTTTTTATTTGATTTTTTGATTCTATACTGTTCGCGTTATTTTTATTCTTAAGGGAGTCGAAAAATTACATGCAGTGTTTGCGGAATTATTAGTATGGCCGAGTTTTCGGGATAAGTGTGAACAACCCAGAGATGCAGGGCAGTTTTGATGTGATACTCACCAGGCTGACCTAGGAGGCTCATTCCCAATAGTCTACCAACGATTGGGTCCGCTTCCGAGGTGTGGGAATCCCATAGCGAGACGTGGGACACCTCGGAAGGACAAGTGGAGATTGAGCACTTAAGTAATTGTAAGCATTTCTGTAAGCGATCGTTTTCTCCACGTAGCAAAACGATCACTTGAACAACCTACCAAAAATTATTTCGGATACAACTCCATCCACTTCCTACGTCCTCACTCATGGAATTCGTTCCGGATGCCAAATTTAGCAAACCTAAATTTTGGTGCCCGGGTGAGGAGTGTGTGGAATTGTGCAGATTTATTTAAAGAGAGAGAGCAAGGAGAAAACGCTCTGCTAGTGCATTCCTTTATATTTGCCATGTCTCGTTTAATAATTTGTATGTGACAAAGGAATGTGTAGTAAACAATGAGCGTCTCGTACGTATGCTATCGAAGCACCTCGCAGTAAACACGGATTTACCTCTTCGTAAATACGATTGTCCTTTGCTTTCACACGAAATATACATAGCGTCTATGTGTTTCTTTGTTTTATTCTTAATCTATTGTCGCTTAAGTCAACCTTACAATTGTATTGTTTATTAAATTATTCATAATACGCGCTACTACGCAATGGCACTAATATCGACCAAAGCAATGATCGCCGCTCGTGGAATTAGATGGCTTCAGCCGTCGATTGAAGGAAAAAGCAAAAAACTCATTTAATTTACACATTTTACAAACGCGACTTGAAACACTTCAGAAATTATGGAACGAAACATACGATACGCACAATGCAATTGTGCACCGCGAAGAGGATGAAGTCGATGCTTATCTGAGCGAATTTTATCCCCGGTTGCAAGAGATTAATTATGCTACGTAGGATTTTTTACTTGAGTTACTAACAGAGTTAGAACTTAAGGACAGATCGGAAATAAATGACGATCATCATCTAAGTTGTTTATCGAATAATTATAATTTCGAGCCGACAGCGGCTAAGCTCCCTAAATTCGATCTTGAAAAATTTTTCGGCGAGTATGAAAATTAGGGAAAATTTGACGACCGATTCATGAATCTTGTTGTGAACAATGCGCCGCACATTGCGGATTCAATTACATTACTTGAAAACATATCTGACGGGTCCTGCTTCCGAGTTGGTTAGAGACATCGAGGTCACCGATGGTAATTACTCTAGCCCATAGGAAACGCTTGGAATCAACTGAAGGCCTGAACTCTCATCAATGAGGCTCAACGTATATCAAGAGCTTTGAAAAATTTGAAAATCGCAAAACCAAGGTAGCTCCTGTGAAAACATAGAGCATTCTAAATCTTGAGCTCTGCGGTGCAGCTCTTTTAACGGAACTAATTTCTCACCTGCGTAGATTAGACTTTGTGCAGAATCTACCAATTTTTACCTAGACCTACATTCGGATCATTCTATCCTGGCTACAGAAACATCCCTGTCATTGGAAGATGTTTGTCGCTAATAGGGTCTCGTTGATTCAGACAGAGTTTCCCACAGCTGCATGGTCGCACGTACCATCAGAGGATAATCCCGTGTACATAGCAACGCAAGGTTGCAAGCCTGAGGAGCTCATACATTCTGAGTTTTGGTGGCATGGACCCATTTGGCTTGCCGAATCGTCGGAAAGTTGGCCTCAGGAACCGGCTCTCCTTCAAGTTTTACACGCTCGGCCAAATATAGCTGAACCAGAAATCCTTTCAAAGTTCTCTTCCTTCAATCGACTAATTCGAGTTGTCACCTTCTGCCTTAGGCCGATGGTTAGATGAAGAAGATGCCGTAGTGGTATAGAGGCGTTGCCTACATTACTCACTTTGCCAGAGTTAGATAATTCTCGTTTAATTATAATCCGATTAGCTCGACAGAGCGCTTTTTCTAAAAAATAGAAACTTTGAAGGCTGGACAAACTTTAGCAAAAGGCTATCTACAAACTTAATCCATTTGTAAATGACTCCGACGGTATCCCTCGCGTTGGCGGCCGACTGTCCCGCCCTAGGATGGGAGCGTAAGTATCCGCCGATTCTTCCGCGTCGCTCGTTCGTCAGTCGCTTACTAGTGCACCAAGCTCATACCTCATGCTTACAAGGCGGACCTACCCTCACTTCAGCTATTTTAATGCAGCAAGCATGGATCCTCGGGCGAAACAGGCTAGTAAAGACCGAAATCCGCAACTGATGAAATGCAAACGTAAAAAGCCACAGCTTGTTCATCAAATGATGGGCAATCTACCCGCCTCGCGCGTTATGCCCAGAGAAACCATTTATTTCAACCGGCTTAGATTATGCCGGGCCGATTCCAATTCGTACCACCAAAGGTCGCGGTCACAAGACTTATAAAGGATACATTGCTCTCTTTTTGTGCTTTACAACGCGTGCAATTCATTTGGAGTTGTTGAGTAATCACACGGCAAGAACTTTTCTTGATGCATTCCGACGCTTCGTGGGACGACCCGCTATTTGCAGGAGACTCTATAGTGACAACGCGACCAACTTTAAATGTGCAAAGAGCTATAAGTTATGCTGAGTGCAGCCTCCCCTTTCTACAAGGTCGTTGCCCCCTTATTAGACCAAGACAGTACAGCTTCATACCTCCGAATTCCCCCCATTATGGAGGTTTATGAGAAGCCGAAAATTGGATTCATAAAAAATTTTTTTACTTTTTAACACTTTTTAGACTAGGAAGAAAATTTTTGGCTAACTTTTAAGAACACTATTTTGCTGTATTATTTCCTGCTCTATCGATTGGTGCAACGTAAAATATGCTATTCAATGCGAAGAATAGCTAGAAATGCAAAAAAATCATTTTTTAACACGTTTTTCTTGATTTTTTCGGCCGATAGACGTCAAAGGGTTTCAGTGACCTCAAATATCGACTAATAGACCCCAAAAATCCCTTAATTTATATAAAAAAAAGTGAAAAATGCGTTTTTTTTGTTGTTTTCGCTAGAAAATGTACATGCTGCAGTGAAAACTTAAAGAAAACCTTATTTTTCACGTTTTTCCTACGATTTTCCCATTTGAAAGAAGTTCAGTACTTTCAGTGTCATCAGAAATTGACTCAGAAATCCCATGAATCCTTTAATCTATGTAGAAAAAAGTGAAAATTTTTTTAATGAATTTTTAACAAAAAAAATAGATTTAATTGAAAAATGCGAAAAAATTCAATTTTTCGACGATCTTGTTATTTATAATTATTGATAACACAGGCCCACAAAAAAAAGAGTTTTTGGTTCTGGGATGGAGACTAGTTTTTTCTTATGTATTTTTTTCCGCTGAATCCGAATTCGTCATTAAAAATAGGGGTTCGGCCGTAAATTTTGAAGATAACCTCAAAAAACTGTCGAAAAGCCGTGTTTCTGTGATAAAAAATTGAGGAGAACAAAAACATTATTTCCTTCACATTAAAAACACTTTGATTTATGTACTTTGGCCTGCTGAACCCGAATTTGCCATAGAAAAAGAGGTTTGACCGACGGGTTTCAGAAACAATCTCAAAAAACTGTTCAAAAATCTCATGCATAAGAACTAAATTGACTTACGCTTGCGTACACGTTTGTCATCGAACAGCCTATGCAAAGGATTTCTACGCCGCTTTTTTTTATTAGATTGTACGTCTCTTTTTAACATCCAGCAATAGTCCGCCATCATGTTCACGCTCCATTTTCCTTGCTACCTACGTTCAAATTCCTTCATATGAAATCCTGATGAAATCTTTCACCTTGCTCTTCGCTGAAGTCCCCAAGATTTGGTGGAAATTCATCAATGTGCGAATCGAGAAAGTGGAGTTTCAAAATTCATTAAGCAACCTAAACTTTTGAAGTTTTCTACCTTAGTTTCTACGATGCTCTTATAGTTTTCATCTTTATTATTACCAAGAAATTTCGTTGCAACATTTTTGAAGCTCAACCAGGCTGCCTTCTCGGTATCATTCATACTTTTGCCGAACTCCTATTTTTAATGACGAATTCGGATTCAGCGGAAAAAATACATAAGAAAAAACTAGTCTCCATCCCAGAACCAAAAACTTTTTTTTTTGCGGGCCTGTGTAATTATTTTTCACGTCATTATTGATTATGAAAATCAATCCTCAATCTTTAAGTTACCCCTAACCCACTTTTTATGAAATAATACTTTAGCAACAAAAAACGAATGGCATTTTTTCTTAAGTATGTTTTAAGACTATTCATGTACGTATTTGAATAAATATGTTTAACGGTCACTTCCAGGACTTTTAGCATGTTTAACGGTTACTTCAAAGACTTGACGAAGTTTTCTGGTCTTGATGTTTGTAACTTCCAGCACTCAATATGTTTTAAGGCGTAACCTCGTCCACCTGCCCCCCCCCCTCTATAAATTGAACATTATAAATTGATATAAAATTCTTAAATAAAAAAAAATTTTTAATCTTAAAATAGTTACCATTCCTTGAAAACTTAGTGACAGAATTAATATCTTGTCCGTGATCGACTAGAGCAATTTTTTAATATAAAAAGCCTGGTTGACTACAGCAACTCTTTACTATAAGGCCTGATCGACTGCACCAACGATTTACGATTTGACGCCCGAAACCACTTTTATTTTTAAATATAAGAAGTTTATTTATTTATGATAAAATAGTTAGAACATAGCCAGAAAAAAGAATTTATAATATTCAAAAGGGTTGAAGGGCTGTCAAAGTACTAATAGGAAGTTACAGAACTCTTCCTCTATTCAGTCACGGGCGAGATGTTATTTTGATAAACGATTCTCTACCATAGAGAGAATTTTAAAGATTTGAATATTATTAATTTTTTCTTCTGGTTAGTTCTAACTATTTTATCATTACTTAATCGCCGTCTGAGTTACTTGCTACGGCTTGCTAACATAATGTTAGTGCGTCCACTAAGGAGTGGAATAATTAAAAATAAGAAAGGAATAGCAAGGAATACTATTGGAATTACGACAAAGATTCTCGTTATTCGTTTTTCATCGTCAATTACTCCACCTATACTCTCAATTATTCCTTTATGCCCATTTTCATTCCTTTTTGTATATTAAGAGCCTTAAGCGTCAGACACAAAGGAGGAATAGGGCCTGTGGCCTGTGCATGCTAAAAAAACAGAAAAAAATAATAAGAGCCAAGAAATAAAAACCCCTGCACATTGAGGGAAATAAGAAGGAATAAGAAAATACATTATTAGTATATGTACGCAGTGACTGATCCTAAGAGTACACGAAATTTTTTTGATATCCTTTAGGGATATCGTTACAAAAAGTCACTCGTGAAGGGTTTTGAGGATCAAGGAAATCGATGGTTATGTTTATTTTGACGCGAGACCCATAATTAAAAAAAAAAAATTTAATTTTTCAGATCACTGGTGAAAGTTGGGCTCGTCTGCAAAATCTTAAAGATTATTGAATTTTATAACAACAGGACCCTTTCCGATCACCGTACGATGCGTTTTTCTATTTTTAATCATTTTTCGAAAATTGCAAATTTTAGCCGAGACGATGGAGGTTACCGGCGTTCGGAAAAAATTTCAAAACGTTCCATCAGCCAGACAGCAACGTTGCATCGAACGTTCAATGAGACTCCGTTTGAAATCCGAATTGAAATTGTTACTCATTTCATTGATTGTTGTGATGAATTTTAAACTAACAAATATTTTAAAATTCAGTTTAATAGTTGTATAAATAGCTTAATTCTTATAACACTACTTTTATATCATTATTGGTTACTGATTACCCATCGGTGTCCAGTACGTATCGAGTTCTGTTCTAATACACTCGGAGATTTTCTTAACAGCTCGAAAAGAGTAAGAGGGCAAAGGAAGAGGTCCTATTATAGTGGCTCGCACGCTTCGAGTATGAAATCTTCGCTATTTTAAAATGTTGCTATTTGGGCTTTTCCTTTAACTACGAATAAGTCATCGAGTTGGAAGAGAATAAACTGCAAAAACAAACTAACGTGCTGCGCAGTTTTCGAGGTCTAGGTGTCGATTCAGATTGGGGACGCTGTCTGAATGCACTTAGGGAAACTTTATCTGAATTTTACCCTAACTTTACTTTGGCACAACTTTACTCTAGTATGGCTAAGGGGTTTTTGGGGTCGATAAGTCGATATTTGAGGTCACTGAAGCCCTTTGACGTCTACCGACCGAGAAAATCAAGAAAAACGTGTTAAAATAGTATATTGTGTACCAAGGGCGTAAAGTGGGTTTTTTTAGACCGAGTGTGGAGTTTGCAGTACGAGTCAAGGCGAGTTAGCCCGAGCCGAAGGCGAGGGCGTTTACGAACTGCAGACGAGTCAAAAAGCCCACTTAACCCTTGGTGCACACCATATTTTTTGTAACGCGCGGACGTATTTTCACGTTTTTCTCGTACATATTAAGCGGGGCTGACGTGACTATTTTTTGACACGGCAACCACGCTCTTGTTCAAACATTATGTAAAGGTAAAATTCATTTTTTTTGTAAATAAAATAAATAATGCAAATACATCAAAATCAACGCTTTTTTAAAAAGTTGACTAAAAAGTTTTTGTTTGGACTTTAGTTAAATTATCTCGAAAAAAAACATTCTTTTTATTTTCATATTGATACGCGGAGTTCTCGCTACGACTAGTCCCGCCTAGCAAACAAAAAAACGAGTAAACATTTCCGAGGACCGAGTGACGGTTATGCCCAACGGTCTCCGGTTTGTTTATATCCGTGATGTTATTCTCAACAGTACTCAGTTTGTTGTGCTCGATCGTGAATATTATTGGTTGGTTTTTTTTGACTAGGCATAAGGAAGGGAGGAGCGACGGCGTGACGCCCGCGGCGACCCGCGAGTCAGCACAGTTTTCCGGAGTCTAGTCGAGACAACACCTAAATTTAAAACCGCGATCCGATCTAACACTTTTATTATAATTGGCCCGCGCGCTAATCCGATCTAATATTTTACTATAATTAGTCCGCGCGCTAATCCGATCTAACATCTTTATTATAAAAAGCCCGCGCGCTAATCTAAACACACTCCTGCAATACGCGAGCGAGGCTGCTCTCCTCGCAAGAGACTTCGTCCGTGACAAGTCTTGGAGACTCACGCTAACACGTTCGAGTCTCCCGGAGACCAGCTCTCCTCCATGAGGTCAATCCTCTGAGCCGCTCAACGCGCAAACACACGCTCGCACCTTCACACATCGTACACACATCTATTATATTTTTAACATCAGGGGTTTTTATGCCGCAAGGCTTTTCCCCTCAGAGCCAATAAAGGACAATTTTTTATTCGGCTCAATTGCAGAGTTTAATTTCTACCCTCATTTTCCATTCCTATTTACTTAAAAACGAGGTCTCGTCGCGTTGACGAGATTTCGACGAAACAGTTTTTTTTGCCCGCTAAAATAACTTTTTTGCACGCCGATCAAAAAAGAGTCACTTTAGTCCCGATTAATAGGTACGAAAAACGCGAAAATCGTTCGCGTTTTACAAAAAATTATTTTTTTGCATTTGTAGCTGTTCTCCCCAATGAATCGTATATTTTACGTTGCACCAATCGATAGAGCGGAAAAAAATACATCAAAATATAGTGTACTTAAAAGTTAGCCAAAAATTTTCTTCCTAGTCTAAAAAGGGTTAAAAATTTTAAAAATTTTTGTGAGTCCAATTTTCTCTGAAAAATCTAAAAAAATCCTGGTTATTTACTACAAAAAGACATGACTGTATGAATTTTTTCAGATTACGAATTGTTGCAGAAAAAAACTAAAATCTGACAGATACGTATAGCTTGTTACAGGCGTGTTAGTCCATGTAAATGGCTGAAAATTTGTCTGAAGGAGTGTTTAATAGTGTTCTTTCGAATGACCAATTCCAAATAAAAATCCAGGCTGGGGCATTTTTTACCCCCTACCCGGCTAGACGCTTTAATAGTACGTTGTGCAACAAGGGGAGAACGTGAGTTATTTCTAGCAAGGGTGAGGTATTCAGTACGAGTCGAAGTCGAGGGCGCCGAAGTCTGAAATAGCTTTTCTCCCCGTGTTACACACCGTGTTTTTGTTAACGACGGTATGAATAGCCCTCATTTGGCGTTAGAAAGTTGGATAGATGATCATGCATTTCAAATCGTGCACAGAAATAGTAAATAATAGTTTAAAACAGAGGGGAAAAAATGAAAAAAAAAAAAAATTTTGAAATTCGAAAAATAAAAAAAAGTAACTTTTTTGTCCGGTAAGCCCCGTTGTAAATGACGAAAAAAGACTTCATTCCCCGCTGTGACAAAATATTTTCTCAAACATTTGAAATGCTCGACTTCACGCTACTTTCAAGCGTGAAATGTGGGCCATTTCATGCCTGAGTTGGGAAAAAAATTTTTTAAATTACGGTTAAAAATTTCATCTTCAAATAATACTAAAATTTACGTTTACTAAAAAAATTACTGTAAAAATAATTTAATTATTTTAACATTATCAAATATTTCTCTATTATTCTTTATTGATTTTATATAATTTGATAAATAATTTCAATTTTGTAATTTTGAATACAGCGCGCTCACCGCGCTTCAGTCGTGTCGCCGAAGACTGTGCGTTTTATCAGCTGATCGCTTTTTAGTCCTAATATTTTGCATCAAGTGTGCGTTGAGGTTAACCGTGTTTGTTTATTCTTTCAAGCGAAGTGTATAATCATTTAATGTCTTCAAAGAGAACACTCCTGGACACAGTACTACTATTTCAAAGCAGGTAAATTTTAAAGATTCAGTATCATTTCAAGCTGTCAAGCTAAGAGAAACTTTCATCTTTTTATTTCAGGTCCTTTTAAGCCAACATTAGGCTTTACTTTTTGGTGTTTTTGCTTTTTCAAATAGAAAGCTTTGTAACGGCGAAAAAAGTTCAAAGTTGAATTTGGTTGATTTTCCATATTTTTAAGGTTCTTGAGTCAGAAAAATTGTCTCTAATAAAAAGATCATTAATGCTAGAAATGTTTAAACCCGAAATTTTGCTTTAATTTGATGATTTTAAGGCACATATTTAAAAAATAAAGTCATTTTTCGTGATGTTCGGATGTATGTGCGTATCCCTAATGTTGTCTCCACGAACACTTTCGAACGGATGGATATAATGAGCTGCCATTTTGTATGGGTTTTAGAACTGATTAAGTTTTGGAGCACTTCTGATAATTTTAAGTAAATTTTGCAAAGGGGATGTCGGATTAAAATTTGACGGTCACAATACCATGGGTTTTTTCGTGATTAAAACAATTTTAAGACATTTTCGACCACGGAATGCTAGGCTAGCGAGGTATCGGCCATCATAAGAAAAGGAAAAGTAACATAATAACTTATGAAAGACAAAAATTCGAGCTAAAAGTTGAAGACGAAAGATAAACATAAGCCAGATGGGCCGTGCTGTAAACTTACACGTATTGTGACGAACCTGTCCGAAATCCCTTATAACATATACCACATAGGATATATATAACATATATAGCATATAGCATATACTATATAGCATATATGACATATATGTAGCATATATATAAAATATGGCATATATAAAACATATTAAATATTCTTTTCCCCACTGTTCCCACTGTATGAATTAAGATAATTGCCATGGCAACGTTTAGCGATTGGTTGCTATCGCAACCGTATTCGACCAATAGTCTCTATATAATAAAAATATTTTCACCGCTGTTGTTGTTGCACGAATTAAGACTGTTACCATGGCAATGAATAGCGATTGGTTGTCACGGCCATAAGACGGTTGCCATGGCAACCAATAGTCTCTCTACAATAAAAATATTTTCATCGTTATCGTTGTACGAATTAAGACTATTGCCATCGCAATGAATAGCGATTGTTTGCTATGGCAACCGTATTCGAGCAATAGTCTCTTTTTACAATAACAATATTTTCATCGCTGTCGTTATTGTTCGAATTAAGACTGTTGCCACAGAAACGAAAAGCGATTGGTTGCTGTGGTAACCGTATTCAACCAATAGTCTCTTCATATAATAACAATATTTTCACCGTTGAGCCGCTGTATGAATTAAGACTGTTGCCATGGCAACGATTAGCGATTGGTTGGCCATAAGACGGTTTTCATAACAGCCCATAGCCATGTCAACCAATTGCAATTCGTTGCTATGGCAACCAATTGTTATTCGGTTCCGGGTCAATTAATAGCTAGGCTCAGGCCACCTCATGTGTATGTTGAGAGGCACGAAATTACCAGGCGTGCTGGTTAGGAGAGTACTGATACCGTTCTCGGAATCAGTACTGAGCCTGGAGGTCACCCTAGGCTCCACACTCTTTTGGACAAGGCATGTTGATGCTCTGACAAATAAGTTCAACAGAACACTTTATAGTTTGAGATTCTTGCGTAAATACACCTCTCAGCCTGTGCGTAAGAGAATGGCCGAGGCCCTTCCGAGGAGGGTAAAGAAAAGGTGAAAAGAAGGTAAGATTAAAAGCAGCTCTGGGAGCATAAATTAAGCAACAGAAGAGAGAGAACGGAGGAGGGAGAAAAGGGACGAACCGGTAAGTCAAACGAATCGGAAGAGGAAAAAGAAAGATTCAGTACACCAGGCAATTTTGAACAGAGAATAGCACCAAACGAGAGCAGGCAGAAACAGAAAAGAAACAACAGAATAAAAAGAACAGAAATTAACAGACACAATAAAAAGATTATTCACTACAAAAAACGCGAAAAGGAAAAAGACATCATAAAAAGGAAAACTATGAAACAATAGGGAATTGGGTGGAGAAACATAGGGAGAGAAATGTAATCTTAAGGTGGTTCGTTTCCAGTCCGTCTCAACTCGGAGGTGCACGCTCCTATGGAACAGCAAATGGCGTTCAACTCACCAGTACTCAAAGAATATTTGATAAAATATTTCCAAAAAATTCAGGTCTTCTTTTATCCAAAAAAAAATTGTAAACTAAAAGAAAACACTTTGAAAGACAAAAGTCTGTTATAAATTTTTGAAATTTGAAATTTTTTGATACAACGTTGTTTGTTTACATTTTATAAATGTGTGTTTAAAATTTTAGATCTTAATATTTTATAGAAAAAATTTAGGAAATAATCTTGTGCAATAAAATCGCGCGGCGGCACGAATTTTTTATGTTTTTTTTACGTTTTGGTTAATAACTTTTAAAAATGATTGATGATCTTGGGATCCTGAAGTACTAATTGATTCGAAATTAAATTATCTTTCATTTGATATTTTCATTTGATGATTCATTTGATAGTAATATTTCTGGATCAAATGGGCCTACAGAGTGCGAATTCTGATCAAAATATACTATATTTTTGATATTTTACAAAGAAACCGTAATCTTACAGATTTTTTTTCAGGACTTTTTATAAGAGGGAAAAATCAGTATATAACCCCCGTAAATATAAATTAGTTATTGTTAAAGTTAAAAAATTTGGGGCTGGTGAGCGGAGCGAGCAGGGGAGAAACCCCTAGTATATATATATATATATATATATATAGAT
>JAWWEO010019368.1:0-14918 GCA_035582975.1 Ormyrus labotus | reverse complement strand
ATTTTATATTTTTGAAAAGCTGGAAGATTAATCTAGTAAATACTAGATTTTCAATGTCGTCGTGAATCGCTATCTATTAAAAAGTTTTATATTTCCTGTCTCTCGGAGGATCGTTCTCATAAGAGAACGTGTTAAGTACCTCAACTTTAAATGTTATTATTTTTTACTTTTTACACGGTAATTCACCTCAAATTTTATTCATTATATTCTGTAAGTTCTAATGAGTATTTTTAACTAATTATTAACATGGTCTTGGATAAATAAAAAAACTATAGAGCTACCTTAATCTTTTTTAATAATACTGCAAAAAAATTTGCCGAAGCAAACGCTGCGGTATGAACAAAAATTTTTGAAATATCTCCATTTCAATGTAAATACGGGAACGACAGTGAACCACGTCAAGTCAGTGCCACCACAGAGTCCTTCACATGAGATTCCCACAGTTTCGCGGTGCCGCGCAAACATCGACGCCGAGTCGAACTTCACCCTCGAACACTTCCTCGTCCGTTTATCAAATAAAATTCGCGCTCGAAAATATATTGTCAGCGCGATCGCGCGAAAAAGCACCTCGACGCTCGTCGAATCAAAAATCGCCTCGGATATTTCTCTCTCCGCGCGTCGCAATTGCCGCGTCGACTTAAAAACCAGCCGGCAATCAATACACCTCGACTCCTCTCGTTAAAGTCGCGGCAAATTGGAAAGCAATTAAAAGCTCGTCCCTGTAATTTACCTGTCCGAGGACTGCATCGATCGCTCGGAGAATTGAATATTAAACCCAAGGGTTCGTTAAAAAGTCCCGGAAGCTGCTGGACGGGTCAGCGGGGCTTAGCGGCGTTACGAACGACTGCTGTCTTTATCGAGGCTGAGCTTGCAGGTGGAGGGAGGAGGAAGGTGCTCTCGGCACAGCTTCAACGACGCGGGAAGCTCTATTTCAGCGGCGGGATGATCAACGGCTTTTTTTGAGGAGGTGGAAGCGAATCCTGCCGCTGTAAGTGGAAATATGTCCGCTTCTGCGGGGAGAAGTGGCCCCGGAATTTCGTTCGTGGAAAGACACTTGGCAGTGGGATAATGGTTGTTCTAGTGGAAGGGAAGGGATTTTCTTTCTATCGGTTGCTAGAGAAAATTGTATTTTTTTGATAGCTTTATAGGGAGTTTTGGTGCAAATTGATAGTGGCTCTTTGGCCTGCGATTTAGAGAACAGGCTATGTGGGCCAAAGTATAGTTCTGCATTTATAAATTTATAAACAATAGTTATTTTTTTTTTCTTTTTTGCTCTCTCGAGTTCACATCATATGACCTACATACAAATAATTTTAATCCGCACGTCATCCTTGAATCGAGAATTTAAACTCATTTCATTCGAAAATAAAATTTCACAAGTACAGTTTGAAGTACGTATAACAATTTTTTAAAAAAAACCTTTAATACAAACAAACGTAAATACGACGCAGCTCGCGAAAAAGATTCCGAAGCCCGCAAACGCGCCGCGAATTCGGTCTCAAAAGAATATTTTCCGCGTCCATAATCTCGCGGCACCTCGCGCCATCACCTGTTGGTGAACTTTCGCACTTCCCACCTTCGCTTTCCTCCGCGACTCCCCCCTCCTCCCCACCCCACCCCGAAAAGACTCCTCGCAACCACCCCCCTTTTCTCTTTTTGCGGGAAAAGATCCACGCGCAGCTGGAACGTCAGCGTGCCGCAATTACATTCGACTTTCTTCTCGCGGATGATACTTCAGACGGATGCAAACGAGGAGGTGAGGCCGCTTTTTGGAAGAGGCGCCGAGCTGAATTTCCGCTCCTTTGACGCGGTCCGAGGATGGGAGACGGATTCGCAGGGGTGTATTGAGCTCAGGCGGATTCACGGGAATGAAATGTAGAGTTCAGTCCGGCGGCGATGAGGAAGATGGCGCGGAAAAGAAGGGACGATTGATAATGTCGGAGTGAATCGCGTGTCGGAGCTGCTTTGCTGATTGATGCGGAATCGTGATTTGAGAAATCAGTGTTATAATAATTCAGTGCTATATTGTGCGCAGTGCAAAGTACGGCAATTAGGAGTAAATAAATGGTAAGAATAAGTTATATAAGTATTACACGCATTATACTTTCTCTTATTCCTCAATTGTTATAATATTCACCAGGTGAAAATTGGTTTTAATAAAAAGTTTTTATATTCTGCGCGACAAACGCGAATATGACACAGAAACATCGCGGTTTGATTGATTTTGGTTCATATTTCATCACGGTTTTAAAAGTGCAATAAAGCACTGAATAATTGAATATATATACTACATATAAAAAGAACTTTTTACCAAATATTTGATTTCTGAAGTTTCTAATCATCGCAATAAAACCGACTCGTCTCATTAATTAATAACTAAAAATATCCCATCTCTTAATAAACAAATAATCCGCCTTCAAAAACTGCAAAAACTCGAATTTCGTAATTTTTCCTCAGGTGTAATATGCACAGGCAGGGACAAAAAGAAGCCGGAGGCAGCAAGAAAACATCAAAGGAACTCCCTTCATTGAGGAACGAGAACAGAGGAGCATTAGAAGAAGGTCGAAAATACTCTACTCTCCGCAAAAAGAGAAGAATATGCAATACTTTTTCGCCTCGCTTTTTCTGCAACATCTTATTTGAACAATGCTACTTGTATTGCGCTTTTCCCGAAAGGCCAAACGCGGAGAGCGAGGTTTTATTACCTTCCTGGTTAAAAATTTGCTCGCGAGTCTCGCTTTCAGTGCCGCCTTTTTCCCCCAATTTATTAATAGACCTTTGTTCCTTCAAAAGACACTTGTCTGATAACAAGAACTTTACGAATCTCAATCCAGATTCCCGACGTTTTCGGATATCCAATCGGAAAGGCAAATGTCCCCCGCGCGTCGCCGCGCGGCGAACCCTTAATAAATATCAATAATTAAATGGTCGATGGATTTAAAAATAGCTCGCCGCGGCCTATAGACACTCTAATCGCGGCGGTACAAAAAGCTCGCGCGCGATATACGCCGCCGCCTCAATAATTGATGCGCCGATATATACGTTATGCCTTTTAATTGCGGACCCGGAGAAAGTCGCCTCGGAATAGAGTTCTTCCGCTTGGATTGCAGAGACGGAGAAAGCGAAGGATACGCGCGGCGACGGCTATTTTCGGAGCCGCTCGGAATCGGATTCCCGATTTGTGCTGGAGTTAGTAAGTTAATGCGTAGAGGGGGGGGGGGGAGTTCGAACTTGGAAATTTGTGTTTCAGTTGTGGGTAAAGCACTGTTATTACTTCGGAAAACGCGGTTCTGGAAGTAGGATGCTCACGTGATACGTGCTGGGAGTTTTGAGTAATTACAGAGGCTGCGGAATGTCGATAATTATACTTTTGGGGATTTAAGAAAGGGGAATCAGTGCTCTGGATGATAATTTGGGGAGTGGCTGGGAAAGTAATGTTTAATGATTTTTAGGAACTGATTTTTTTTTTGGACTGTTTGGACATTAAATTTATGTGATAAAATTGTCAAAATATATTATTTTCATTACGTCGAAAGCTTGCTTTAAATGTAAATCCGAATTTACATATTTGAGTATAATTTTCAGTTTGAATCAGTTTTATGTTGCGCAATAAAACTTGTAATTAATAATATTATCAAGTATCATATTCAAATGACGCACCATAATTAATAACCCAAAGTAAATACTCATAGTGAAAAAAAGCCAGCAGTAAAAACAAAAAAAAAAAAAAAAAAAAAAACGTTATTCAAAATTGAATCATCCCGTTTGAAATAAAGATGTTGTTCATTCAGGCTCGTATTCATTGTTGATTGAAGAAAATTAACGATGAATCCTAACGAACTGAATCCAGCGCTTGAAAAGTGAAGGAAGCGAGAGTTAACAAAGAGACCAGAGCGCAACAATCATCGAAAACAGCGGAATCAAATTAGGGCAGCCGCTTCCTTTGCATTTGAAACCAAACACATTAGAATGCATAATGTGCTTTTGATCGGAATCCGCAGAACGTCAACGCATTTTCAGTCGAGAGATAAATTATTATTTTTCCCTCGAATTCTGTCGTTCGCTCTGTGTCTCTTTCAGCGGAAAATATTTTCAAAATCTAACGCACAGCTTTCTATTGAATGCGTATGAATACGTGCGGATATGTTATTTGAAATCTGGGTAAGTGAAATTTTAAAAGATGCCTTTAATACACGTTAAATAAATAATTAATATTTTTAAAATAAATTTATATGCGATTATTTTTAGCGATGGATTCCAAGTTTCAATGTTTTCAATATCATTAAAACTTTAATAAAGGAGAGTCTGTTTTATTGAAGTACACGTAAATAAATCATTTTTATAGTTGAAATTGAATTATAAATGCTTTTAGCGTAAAGAAAGTCCGTTATAAAATGTTTGTATTAGATTTATAAAAGTTGAAAAAAACACAACGGTGTTCCTTAAAATATTAACCCCACACTGATTTTTAACAAATGACGTACCCCATCGATACTTGCATTAAAACACGGACCCAAATCCCTCCTCGCAAGCCAATTCCTTCGTCGAAATTCTTCCATCGCTCAACGAAGGCATCCACGAAAACGTACCCCTTTTCAGCCCCATCTAAAAATAGCCTTTAAAACCTGCGGCTCGCTCACCTGATTCCTCGGCGTACTTAGCCTCCTCGGCGAATAGGGAGGTCGAGTCGCACAAGTAGAGAAAGAGAGAGAGAGAGATATAGAGAGAGACGGAGAAAGAACGACGCACCCTCACGGATCTCTCGACACGTGCAAGCGCTGCGAGCCGTCCGCTAGAACTGCTGGTACCGACGCGCGCGCTCGGGGGGGTTAGGGTTGACTGGGCGAAAGAGAGAGAGAGAGAGACAGAGAGAGAGAGAGAGAGAGGCCGGCGCACGACTTGCGCGCAGGTGTCTGGTTCGAATTCGTGCCACCGCCACCCCCTCGGAGGTGTCGCCCAGGCCTGCTGCCGGCCCTTCGCTGTGTTTGGAGAACGCGAAGCCCCTTCCCCGACCCCCTCGACGTTTATGGAAATCGGGGATGAAGGGGGTTAAAGGGGGAGTATCGATTGACTTTATTGGCTGCTGAAGGGTGATGCTGAGTTGATTTGCTGGATGCGACGTGGCTGATTTCTTATCTGGAGGGTTTTTTTTTGTCTGCTTTTGTTCGTTTGTTTGGTTTTAGGGGAAATGGAATTGAACGGTTTTGGATTCAATAAATTAAAAATTTTAAAATTGAGTCAAATCTCGTGTGTATTCGAGGAATTAAATGCATTTCAAAGCTTTGCGGAATGGATTTTTGAAAAGTTTTTAGATATTTATTTGGGAACGAATGAAAATGTAATTAAAATCTAAACTTATGGGTGTTAATAAATATTTATATTATTATAAAAAATTGACTTTATAAGATTTTAAATACTAGATGGCCTATTATTTGCAAATTAGTATAGAAATACTCAGTTGAGAAAGAATTTTATAATTGTGTGCCGTTCTTTAGTTACAGTAATAAATATAATTAACTATTATACATTTTCATACTTTAGACATTTGGATCGCTTTTATTTTAGTACATAAAATAGCTATATACTATATAAGTCATTAATTATACCTTCATTAATATATTAATAATAAATTAAGATTAACTACATCAAGTAAAAAACCTAAATGATAATAAACTCAAGAGTAAAATTCAAACAGTAAACAGCCACCTACTATCTCAGTCGCAACGATAGTTATTTATTTAACAAAACGAATCTTGGAAGAAATTAAAAAGAAATCTCTCTCGTACGTACGTCTATGGCTCTTGAGGCCCCCGCCCGTGTGTAGGTGCACATGCACGTGCGTGGGAGAGGAAAAAATGTGGTTCACTCGAGAAAATATGAGAACGCGGTCAACGTTATAGCTGAATGCATCCATTGTTAATGTTTCTGCAAATGAGGACTTTACAATTTCGGAATTCGGCGGTATATGAACTCGATGTATTAACCCACTTTCCTTCGCTATAAATAATCATAAGCCGCAAAAATCGAAAGCCAGAAAGGATGCTTTAAGATTTTGTATTTTTACCGGTTCTTACCTAATGTACCGAAGAATTTTGCGGCAATATTGCAGACAAAACGTTCTAAATACTATACCGGTACGTTTATCGCCGCGTGGCCGCAGCTCGAAGGTGTAAGAAAATTCGAGTTATTTTTGTTTATCGACACCCGCTCCTGTTATTCTCTTAATAAACGTCCAAGATAAAAAAAAAACCCCGACTACTTTTGCGTCTGAATAACCCGAGCTTGCTTGTACAAAACAAGTTTTTTTTTCAGTTTCTGAACGTTCAAACTCGCGCTGTGCGCTTTTCTTTCATTCGCGCTCGTTACGTTTTTTGCGCCGACTTGGCGTTTCTCTTTCCCCCGGTAGCTATTGTTTTTCTAGAGTTTCGCAAAGAAAAATCAGAATAATAGCGTTCCCTCCTTCCCCTTTCGCGGATGCGAAGGAATTTTATTTCGCTTCCTTTCAGCGGCATTCGATCGCTGCGCTTTCGAGAGAGAAAAAAGATTCTTCATTTGGAGAAAGAAGTCATTTTTCGTACGGGAAGCGAGGCTGAATCTTATTTACGACGTGTTTCAATAACGCGTAACCTACTTTTATTAAAATTCCTTTTGAAATCTTTCCGATTTTTCATATGTTTTTAAAAGTCACGTCTAACATCTAGTCGCAATGGTTCGGAATTGTATAACATGCTTTCAAACATTCCATTGCTTTCATGCGTCTGCTATTCTATTATGATCTTCTGCATTATATAAGTTGCAATAGAAATATTTTCCATTTTATACCTTTACGAACGCTAAAATGCAGTAATTAGTTTTTCACTGCGTTGTAATGAAATGGAAAATAAATCTTTTCGTTTAAAATCTAATTTCATTTTGTAAATTTATTTGCTTACTTACATGAAAACTTTTTAAAATGAAGCATAACAGAAAAAAACTTTACTTTGTAAGATGACATTTAAATTGTTAACTTACAGTCCAAGTCAATCGTAAGTTTTACGTATAATTTTTATATGAAAAATCCAATATATTAATCAATCAGTAATGGAGCATTAAGGTAAAAAACTAAGCAACAAAATTACGAATCTCATCGAGATCTATGCATCATTTTTCCATTGCTATACACTTCTATCCTACATTTTCTTCATTGCCGGCCTCGCAGCTTGAGAAAAACTTTGAAAATCAATGCGCATCGTCAGCCCGAAACTTTCCTCGTAAAGACTTTCATATGTTTCTGCAGTCCGCGAAGCATTCGACGAACCAATCTGTCTTCCAACTCAGCAGGCCGAGCGAAAACAAGCAGAGCCTAAGACTCCGTTAAGAGAAAAAAAAAAAGAATCGCGGAAGGAAGTGACCCTTTTGTCAATTTGCTCGTTTGATTTACTCGGGAAGGAATTTTCATTCGGAGCAAATGAGTTGTGGAGGATATATATATATGTGTACAAGGGAATATTTTTAAACGCGGCATTAGACGAAATGGGAAATATTTTAAGCCGCTTTGGAAGAAACGACGGGAGAAAAGAGGACTTGTGGACGAGAATTTCGCCCGAGCCGAGAAAGTTTTTAGTTTAAATAATTAATTCGAACTCTAACTCTTTGTTACCGCGGCTTTTTCGTCTTTATTTCAGCTCGCTGCGAAACAACAATCGGCAGCATTTTATTTTGCAGAAAATACGCTATTGAAACCGTAAATAAAACAAGAGGCTAATAAACAAAATTTGAAAAACAACCGTCTCCGCTGCGGACGGAAAAATAAGAGCTTCTATATAATCAAAGCTGTAAAACACGAAGTCATATAAAGGTGCAGCATAGAAATCAATTGATTTACAGTTCTCGATGTAAAAGATATATATGTTGAGTTCATCAGGACTCGGAGCAAATAATATTTTTCGCTCTGCGAGTTTCGCAAAATAGAATTTCTGCGATTTTGTAGTTTTGTAGGGGAAAGAATGTAGAATCAAGACGGTATATGAGGTTTATTCTTAGTAAAAAATATTATATCGAAACTGAATATTTCTATACTTTTTCCATAAAATGAAAGTTTTAGTTTTTCGGCGAAAAACCTATTGAATTCCTCTAATATTCAAAAATAGAAACTACATTTCACGCGCGCAAAATCTATTCGTAAAAAAGTAAGCCAAAATTTTCTCTCTCTCTCTCTCGAAGCGAATTCTAACAAACAATAGAAGAAAACAACTATAGCAGCCTTACCGCGACACTTTTGTATCCTCTCGCCCGAAATCCGACTCGAAAATCCCAACTCGATCAGTCCGTCCCATTTACCCAAAACAATAAACCCTCCTTCCTCCGTCGCGAAGAAGCGAGCGACAAAACAGAGAGATCCCGCGCCGGAAGCCCGATAAAATCGATACCACGTCAGGGGGGGAGGGGGGGGGGCGGGGGCACTTAGACACCCGCGCGAGCGTCGAATTCTCCTGGGCGCGTAAACACGCCTAATCGATCCTCGCGGGACGAGAGAGAGAGAGACCGTAATGACCAGGACGGCCGAGTCTCACCGAACCGCAGCCCGACTACTTGCAATGCCTCAAGTAGATAATCGACCGCTCCGGCCAGACGCCGCCGCCGCCGCCGTCGCCGCCCGCTGCTGATGACGCGTTTCCCGCCGCATTTTTCGCCCGAGCTTTCCCGCCGCCGCGGCGACGGTTTTTCGCTGGATGTTTCCCGCCCGCCGACGAGGATTGCCGTTGCGGGGGAAGGGTTCTTTTGGCGGGTTTTTTTTGGCGTCTTTGGCGATTTAGAAATTATTGTCGGGGTTGAGAGTAAGTTTTGTTGACTAATTATATCGTAAAAGACTCCGTGGAATAGTAAGAATCCGACGTCTAGGAAAAGATTCGACGGCAGCGGCGGTAATAATTGACTTTTTACAATTCGATGATCGTTGCGATAATATTCTAATGCAAGTGTAGTTTCTTTATCTTTTAAGGAAAATCTAAATTGCACGTCGTACGATTGAATATAATGGACCTGTTATTCCGAGCTTACTTTACTTTTTATCGTACGTTTAGATTTGATCAGTAATTTTTGCGAATACAATTTTCACTAAATATTAGTAGAATAACGCAATAAGGCTAAAAAATAAACGTACGTAATAGTTTCGCGCACTTTTTTTCTATAGAAAACTTTCGAGCTAATCTCTAATACAATAATTTGAAGCTACTTACGTGCATCGGTTGCTTGTATTAATTTTTCTCAACATTATACAAGTTAACACTTTTTCTATTTTACTGCTCCAGATGCCGTTTCTTCAAAAGAAAGTTTCGCGCAACTCCAAAACTTGCAGTTGAAAACTCTCGTTCGCATAAAAGTTTTTTAAAGCACTTGATTTCGGTACAACTCGTAAGAAAAATACTTGCGCGAATTTCGAGGCTTCGAGTTTTTTTTTTTTTATAAAAATTTGAAAATTCTTCAGATTTCCGACTGCAAATTCGAGATGAATGCAATTTTCCAAAACTTCTATTTTCAAAACAATGCATGCGGATAATTTTTTTTATAAACATCGGGATTGTGAAAAATGATTAGAAGAAATGACCCTTCATCGTAAGCAATTCGATTAGGAAGAAAAGCTGATATAAGTAGGTGAAAATCAGGCAGGGAACCTTTTTTTTTACGGTTACTCGCATTTTAAACACCCATATCCGTAAAGGTAAACGTCGGGAAGAAATGCTTTTCATATTTTCTGCTTTATTTTTATTTTTGATGTCACTGGTTATAAGATCGGTACTTCCGTACTTATAAGTAAGGTATATTCCAGAGTAATATTCATAATTACGCGCTGGAGACTATCGATTCAAATTATGCGACCTTCTAATGAACTGAGACATCAGAAAATATGTTGCGTAACCGAACACGACAAATAATAACCTCTCCATTAATCCGCCGAGGAATAAAAAGGAGGCCAAAATGCATTATTAACGTAGAGAAAGCAGTATTTACAATTTTTTTTTTTCCAGCGAATGCAGAAGCTAAATTCTTCCGTAAAATACTTGAATTTGAGAAGAACTTTTTCGTAAAGTAATCTTGCGTTTAATGCATTCATCTAAAAAAAAAATTTACCACTAATTTAATTCAATTATTAGATGACACAACGCTAAACCATCAAAAATATCCACATCTCCGCAACGATTTCCAGCGCAACTACCACCGGTGACGCAAGCAGCAAATAATTTCATAAATCATGTAAGCAAAACTTGCAATAAACTCTCCTCTCGACCCGCCTAGCAATTATTTCCCCATAATAACAACAACACAACAATAACAACCCAAACCTCTCAAATCCAAACCACCGAAACTCTCCCGGCCCCGCGACCCGTCACCCAGTTCCGCCGGCGCTGGAAAGTACACACCAGCACCGTTGTTTCTCCACAGCCGCTTTCTCGGGCACTCGGCTCCGATGTCAAGGTACTGCTCTCTCTCTCTCTCTCGCGAACGGCGGGGGGAAAGGAAGGGGAGGAACGGCGCGAGGCATCGAATATTACGTCGTGGCGAGGCTTACTACGCTCCGCGCGCACACGTAGGAGAACCGCGCGCGCCTCGCTCGGTTAATTGGTCCGAGAGCGGGTCCAGTTAGTTTCATTACGTTGCCTCGCATCTTCGTGGGCTCTCTCGCGCGCGCGCGCACAATGGGACGCGCGCGCGTGCCGCGACATCGGGGCCACGCGCCGGAGAGAGAGAGGCTTGCCCGCGGACCCTACCTTTTTTTTTTTTAAAGCGCCGCTTTTTTTTTGGCGGGTAAGAGGGATATGGATTGGAATGGGGGTCGAAAGATGATAGGGTTTGGTGGTACGAAATTTGACAGTTTATGTTTCCGCCTTGACAACCCGCAAGCAGCCAATTTTAATAAACGTTTTATTTAAGTTCTCAACCCTCTATAGTTCGCGAGTTAGCTTTAATAGTAGCGCGATACTTTCTGTTCCTCCAACATTTCCAGCAATTAGTACTACAAAATTGCCTGAACCCCATTTGAGCTTGAGAAAACGTCCAATTTAATCCTCCCAAAAGCTCCAAATTAAAAACCCGTCCCAAATCATGACCAATTTCCCTTAATCCGGATAACTCTCTCTCTCTCTCTCTCTCTTTCTCTCTCTCTCTCTTTCCTCGGCCCAGAAAAGGTAGCCAAGGCCTGCCGCGTGCAGAGAATAAGAGAGGGAGAGAGCTTGCGACTTGACGGAGGGCAGAGCTGCGTATACGCAATTTGCACGCAGCGCCGCTTTGGCCAGTCCAGACGATGCAGTTTCGCGCGCAAGGTTAGTTTAGTTGGCGCTGGGCGGCGATCGGCTCCGTCTCTTCTTCCGATCAAAAAAAAAAAAAAAAAAAACAGGGCCTCCGATGCCGTGCCGATAATCGGCTTCCGTTCCGACGATCGTCCCATCGGCGGGCCATCCCGCTGTGCTTGGCTGCTGTGTGCTCGACTGGTTATTTTCCTGCCGCAGCGAAGTCTACGAAGCAGTGAGTTTAATTTTTTTTCAATTAGACTTTGCTTTTTGGCCCGGGGCGAGGCGATTAGTGAATTTTTGAGGTTTGGGTTAGTGCGGTGAAATTTCAGACGAATTCTAAGGTGTTTTGGGGAGAAATTTTGGGGCTCCCTAGATTTAGGTTATGTTATTAGTGTTTTTTTTTCTTTTTAGTTTATTAGGTTTTTTTCTTTACACTGGTTTTTACACGAATTATAATGCAATTTCGTTGAGAGTTTTTGCTTATGCAGTTTTAGTTTTTAGATAAAGGACTGTATAATATTTTCTGTATATTTATACATATTATAATTAAGGAGATATTTTATATCTAGATATCTTATTAGCAAAAAGTATAGTTATTTAAAAAAGAATTGCTTAAAACTTTCTTTTTCAATTAAAGTGAAAAAAAACATGTCTTTATTAATTAAAAATTTCAAAATTTTAAATATAGCGGTAAAATTTATTCAGAAAGAAGGACTAATATTCTGTGCCCCTATGTCTGATGACATTGAATCAATCTTTTGCTCTGATTCAAGAAGAATAGACCAATTAATTCGACGCAGACCATTTTTAAAGTTAGAGGTCGTTTTATTCAAATATTTGACGAAAAGACCAATGTCGAAGACATTCTGAATAGATTCCCATTGACGTGAGGAAAAATTTTAAGCGATTTGAAATTTATGCTCGATTTGGATATATATCTTTAGAAAGTATTGTAAAATAAAATTTAATTTGCAGTAAAAATATTTCACGTAAAAATTATAAAAAAATTGTAAAAAGCGTTACAGAAAAGTAATATTTTCGTTCTCTAATTTAATTTTGAAACATAATATTCAAATCTATAAATATGAAGGTTAATTTAAAAACTTTTCAGAACAAACAATATTCGGTCTTGAAAAATTGCATAAAAAATGAATGAAAAATTGTCTTTTTATTAAAATATGCATCATTAATTTAGTTTCGTTTATTAAATAATTTAATTCCAGTGTCTACACAGATAGCGACGATTATACTCATTAATACCTTTTTCTCTGAAAATCGACAAAATCCTTGCAAATCATTATTATATTCTCATTTTATGATCAACTTGTTGCATTTATTCGCCAGCTGATTACTGTTTCATTGCAAGAACCTTCATGCAACATCATACTCTTAAGCGATAATTGTTTGCTTTGTTATCGCTAAAATAGTGCATTCATTTTCTAAATTTAGAGCATACTTAAGCTCCGTTGAATGCTTATAAAAATATCTACAAAAATTACATCCAATGCAGAATAAAAGTTAGTAAAAATTCGAATTTTTCGTTTATTTTATCAGTAAAAAGAAGGCAAATCTCTAAAATTGTGGAAGATAATTATTAAAAACGAAGACAAATGGTTTATATCTATATTACCGTCAACAGTGACACATCGTTGGGAAAAAAACAATCATGCATCCGAAAACAAATAATTACATGCATATTCTTGCCGACAAATCTGTGTTGACGGAACAAACATTTCATTGTACTGTGCAATTTTTTATTGTTTCTCTTTGCAAGTAAAACATGTAAAAAATGCAGGATAAAAAATTGAGGCTAAGATGAAATATTTATTGTTTTTGAAGTTAAACTAAATTAGGGCTCACTTCTTGTTTATTGTCAACTAGAATGATATTCTAGTTCATTCTACGAACAACATTTTGATTTATTTCACTATTATACAAGCTTTTATAAGTTCAAATTGATTTTATTATCTTGAAATGATTCAACATCACATTTCACGCTTCAATTAATTGATTTACGCTTAAAAATAAGTGTTTTATTCATCATTCATTAGGTGTTAAAAACCATCAAATATTCCTTAATTGATATAATCAACAACGAACTGCATTTATGAATAATTATCAGCAATAAAATCTTTATTCGAAAAATTATGAGAATAATTAATTACCATTTTTAAGTAACAAAATGCGATTCAATCTATTAAGATTGATCACGTTTATTTAGAATATTTTATCAAGGTTGTTTTATAATTAGTTCTCCAAACTATTTTTATTTTAAAACAATAATTTACTTTTTAATTAATCTAATGGGTGACATTTTTAAAGTTAAAATAATTACTTCTACTATTATAGAATATATCACCACGTTTATCCCAATCTTGTTCTTATTTTTTCACTTTTTTCCTATCAATTTAAAACATGTAATATGACTTTTATTTTAATAACATTTTAGAAGTTCCACTCAAGAAATTTTATTACTTAGCTTTATTTTCGACAATAGTAACGTAAATGTTCGAATTTTTCAAACTTCTAATCAGTTTTTATCAATAGCTTTTATCATATTGCATACTCTGAAGTAAGCGCGCAATACTTTTTACGCACTTCATTTCTGTCGTTGAACTCATAATAAACGAAATAAATAGTCAATCGCATTTTACGTTTACTAAGTAGGTCAACGACCCACCAAAAATCAATGCAGGAAAACGCAACGAGAAAAAGTCTCCCTCCCAATAATTACTTTCCACCCGAGCTTCTCGGCGCAATTGATCCCCTCGCAAAACGATTCACGTCGCCCTTATTATCCCTTCAGTGTTGTCGACGCCGCAATTATTTCGGTCTGTTTGCCCAAGTTATCGCGCAGCGTAAATTTGACGACCTGATGCAACTCTTGAAACGTGGTAGATATTCCCCGCAATGGCTTACTTTCGCTGAGCGGTGTTTCACTTTGCAACCACCAGGTGCCGTCCTCATTCCCGCTATCAAAGGTGATACTTGGACAGGATATAAGGAGCAATGCGGGACGACCCCAACAGACTTTTCACTTAACTTTTGAAATTACTATAGTACTTATAAGTACTTACCCGTCGAATTAATTATTCTAGAAAATGTTTGACGGAGAACCTGCTAGAATACAGGTTGCAGGGTCTTTCAGATCATTTATACTTTGGTTCATTGTTATTTTTTTTGCGATATTCACAATCTCGGTCACCGTGTTCCAAGTCGTCAATTACTTGGTGGTTTCTAGACCCATAATCATATTTTAGTTACATTTTCGTGTCTCAAATACAAATTATTTTCAATTACTGACATAAACGGACACTTCAAGCTGCAGTTTTCAATCATTTACTTCCTAATCCATTCTGCTTGAAAGGCACGTTCGGAAAGCATGGACGCTATTAAGAAAATCACTCTAAGTGTACTGATATTCTACGTTACATATCTAGCCCTTTTATTTTACTACGACTTATTTCGTAAACGTCAGCTGTATAAACGCGCTCAGAAATATCCGCCATGGCACTAAACTTTAACTTCTTGACAGATCCGATTTGGAAGATGACTTTGTGGTTGCTTTTATTTTATTTATTTATTTACCAGTTTATTACAAAGTAATCCTACATAGACAATGATTGTCTGAGCGCAGGCCCGGTATAC
>JAWWEO010019367.1:0-14922 GCA_035582975.1 Ormyrus labotus | reverse complement strand
TATGTTACAAAACATTTATAAAGTTGCTAGAACATATTATAAATTAAAATAAAAATAAAAAACAACTTAATTATTAAGAACAATTTATAATATATATTTTAACAAAATATTCTAATAACTTATATACATTCTTTGTAACATAGATTTCTTTATCTCTCTATATTATAAAAATATATCGCCGCCGCCGTGAATTCAGCCAGCCCCGGTTGCCATAGCAACGAATTGCGACTGGTTGCCATGGCAACAAGCCAATTGCCATGACAACCGTTGCCATGGCAACAAGCCAATTGCCATGACAACCGTTGCCATGGCAACTGCTTTAATTTGTACAGTTACTACGCCCCCGGCCTCGCCGCCGTGAATTTGTATTACTATTTTATTTTTCTATCTCTATTTTAGAATTTAATGAGCAGCAAACAAAATTTTAATAAAAATGTTGTTATTGGAATATTTAAGCCCTAGCTAAGGACAGAATTTTGGAAATTCCATGCACAAAGCCCGATTTCGCGCAAACTTAAATAAAATGGCATGTGATAAATAAAGCTTTGTACAAGACGTATCAAAATATAATGTTCAATACAAGATATAAAAAGGCGATTTTAACCTGATATTACCTTTTCACACTATCTTCCTTTAGAAAAAAATTAAATAAAAATTTCAATTAAATTGAATTTTCTCTAGTAATTATAAGCCAAAAAAACGTAAGTTTTTGTATTTGATTTGAACTATATTGCTGAAACAAATGTAAGCAATCATAATAAAATAATAATAATAATAAAAATATGACAGTACTATGTTATATGAATAATCGCGATACCATACATAACTTAAAATAATTATAAAACAAAAACTATAGTAGATGAACCTCAAAAATTCTTTTTAATTTTGAAAGTTTAGTTAAAAACGAAAAAAAATAAGTGGTAGATCATTGAAAGAGGTCGATTATTCACTAAGATACAGCTATTCAAAAAATTGAAAAAAAATAAATAAAACCTTAATATCTTTTCAACTAATAAGTTTCATAAGCAGAAAAACTACACAGCTCTGAGCATACAAAAGATCTAGCTTTTTCCAAAATTTCATGTAATTTAAAGCCTTTTTACTCCCGTAATCGTTGGACAACGAAGAAAACGCATTTTTTTTTCAGTTTTCAGCTTTTTATTCAAAAACCAATTGACAAAATGATTTAAAATTTTTGCACCTATCATAGTTATACCTCTATTAACTCCTAATTACCAAAAATTCCTTCAGAGCAGTTGATAATTTAAATTAAGAATTATAAGCTTTTTAAAAAAAAAACACGTTTTTGTTAAAAACAAAAGAACCATAAGAGCTAGAGTAACTTTTTTTCTCCGAAATTATAGGTATTTTTATGCTCTTTAAAATGGAGTTTATTCTATTCAAATATCTGAATCCTATCATTAAAAAAAAAAATTAAATTTTTCAAAAATCGAAAATTTGCGATAAAACGAAAACAAATAAACTAAACAAAAAAAGATTTTTTTTGTCGCCATCACAAAAAATAAGCCGTGAAAGATGCAAATTCGTTCGGTAGAAGCTAAGATCCAGCCGTATACACACACACACATCCATCCATACAGACATTTTTCAAAAACCATTTATTCTTGTTCCTTTCACCTTAAAATACAATTATAACCAATTTTTCGAACAACTCCAAAAAATACTATCACAATGCTTCCTCTAGGAGGAAGCAATAGAAAAATAACTAGTTAGACAGTACTATCAAAATAGTACTTTTCCGAATGAGGGAATAGCGAGTTTCGCGCACTCCATTAAAAATAGTATTTATGTTTTAAAAATACTTCGCATATTTACATAGCAAACTTGTACATAAATATAAAAGCAAAATTTTATTTTCATGACAAAAATATTTTATTAATTCTTTTATTACAAATGCACTTACAAATAAGTTTAAAAATGATTAAATAACTTTATTAAATTACTTTATTTTCTTAAAAAAATATTTTATTTCTTTTTTAATCAAAATATCAAACTTCTGCCTCTGGGGTGGAAATATCATATACTACATTTATATTTTCCAAATCTTCATCACTTAAGTAACTTAAAATATGTTCTACAATCAATATTGGCAAACAAACGTTTGCCCAATCTTTATTTGTGTTCTGTACTATACGTATGAAAATTTCTGTTGCAGATCCTAGTAAACTAAGTCTCTCTTCAGCCAACTGAAAGTTAAGACATAATTCATCAAAATAAAGAAGGAATTTCTTAATATAATTGCTGTATGAACAAGCATCTGGAAAGTCACTGTTACGTATGTATGAAATTAATTTATTTCTATTCATTGTCAAAACATCAAAGTAAGTGACACCTTCTATAATTTGAGTACTTTTCATTAAAGTCAATTCATTAATGGAACTTCTAAATCCATCCACAAATAAAGAACTATTCATCAAACGCAAGCTCTGTTCACTTAAATATTCACCCAAATGAAATAGTTTAGCCACATGCATAGTCAATACACATTGTGTTGATATAAGACTGGTATCATCACTGTCAGTATCTGGCCAATCTGCAACTAATAATTCTTCACTTTGATTAACAGTAATGGTGAGAGGAGTATTACCATAGTCATCTACAATATTAATATCAGCACCATACTTGAGAAGCAATTTAATTATTTCTACATGTTTTTGATCAACAGCAACATGAAGAACTATTTGATTGTTAATGATTCTCTCATTAACATTTGCCTTTGATTGAAGTAATAACTGAACATTTTCATAGCAGTTACTCCAAACTGCATTAAAAAGTGGGGTAAAATTTCCATCTTTATCTTTAGCATTTATATCAAGCTTGTATTTTAAGAGCAATTCTAAGACCCCGGGATGCTTATTGGCAGCAGCAAAATGTATTACTGACATGCCAGTATCAGTTAAAAGATTAACATCAGCTCCATGACTGAGTAGTAATTCAACCAAATTTACTGACTGATTTTCTGCACAATAATGCAATGGAGTTTTACCTTCTATATTTGTGACATTTACTTCTGCTCCATGATCTAAAAAAATTTTCATAGTTTGCGCAGCATGATTCTGGCTAATCATATGCAATATTTTATTACCACGTTTATCCAGAATGCTGTTTACTGAAACTCCATGATTTAATAAAAATTGAATAGGCTTTAAAGGTTCATTTAAACTACCAAGTGAACCAAATCCTGAGTTCATTAAGTTTCTTACTGCATAAGAAAATACTTTACATTTGTTACTATCCATTTGATGCAAATCAAAATCTTCATCATAAAGTAGTTCTATCATTTCAATTCCTGCATTTTCAGAAAAAGCAATGTGAAGTGCAGATTTCATATGTTTATTCAAATAATGCCTATCACTTCCATTTTTTAATAAAAATTGTGTTAATTTAAGAAACCTACTCCGAACAGCTAAGATCAATGGGCTGTCTTTGTTTACACCTTCAATGGCATTGACATCAGCTCCATGTTTTAAGAGTAACTTTGCTATAGCAATTCTTAATGTCTCATCTATTACTGGTGAACTTGCCTTATCACAGATAAAATGCAAGGATTCTTTTTTATCGTGAAAACTGAAATTTACTCGAGCCCCTCTGCTTAATAACATTTCTACTATCTCAACGTTACCTGTTAAAGTTGCTAAGTGTAGTGGAATATCTTTACCAGGATCGGTTTTTCCCATATTTGCTTTGCAATAATTCTTTATCAAAATCATGGCATTTTTATTATCATTTCTTTTAATAGCTTCACATAATAAAATGTAACTGAAACTATCATTATTACTGGTACATCTTTGATTCATGTACTTCATGAATTCGTTTGAACTAGGACTAAAGATTCTTTGGAAGTATACATCAAAAACATATTTAAGACGTTTCGTTTCATGCTTATTTCTATGATTATGACTACTTATATCACTTTCTGAATCTGAAGTTGAATCCATTTTGTACTGAAAATTATTCAATTCTTGTTTTAATCTTCTTTGGAAAGTTAAAAGTTACATTTTTAAAAAAATGTTTACACATCTTACATTTTGCTAAAGGTTGATTTGTTCTTAAAATCTATGGGCTTCTTTAAATAACCTCAAATTAAATTTTCATAAGTTTATTAAAATTATTTAATAAATTAATATTTATAATTATATAAAAAATATTTATTACATTTAAAAACATGATACGTTGAAACTAAAGAGTAGCCGTAATTACAGTTACAGGAATAAAATTTTAAGTTAAAAACACGGTGTTAAGAATGATCAATATTTGTTTACTATAGTTTAAGAGCATATTACCAACCAAAAATAGAAAAATAACTAGTTAGACAGTACTATAAAGAAGACAGTACTATCTATCATTTAGAAATTCTATATTTTAAAAAAGAACATTTTTTAAGAAACGAGTTGCTTAATGAAAGTTATTCAGTATTTATTAAAAATTAATTTAATTTGCTTATAGAATTTTTGGTAAAAACAATTCAATTACATAACAATTTTTTTTATTTTAGTCTATGAGGTGAATGTAGTGAATTAAAAAATCTTAGAATCTTTTAAAAATATGTTTTATGTCTTTATTTTTTAATAGAACATTTATACAAGAAGTTTTATTATTTTACAATATAAAATAAGTGCATTACTTTATTCAAATGCATTTATGCCAAATATTTCAATGCAGAAAGAAAATTTTACAAATAGAAAATTTTTATTTAAATTAATTTTAATTTTTAATTTTAATGTTAAATATTACAAATTATTTTTAAATTTTAAATACAAAATTTTGGACCTATGCATTGATGAAACCACTTCTCTTTTAGAAGTTCAGTCTTTTAGTGTAATTGATAAAATAATAAGTAATTATCATTTAAAATAACATTAAAATTTTATAGAGAACAATTAATATTTTTTTATAGATTTACGAATTAAAGCTAATCTCTGTTTATGTGCTTCTGTCACAGTTGCACGTTTATAAGGACGAATTTCGTCTGTCCCAAATCCTGGAATCCACATATTCCAATTTTTCTCTGCAAAAAACCAAACAATTATTATTTTATTAATAAATAAATTTATACCTGATTAATAAATTTTGGTGAAAAAAAAATATCATGTTACTCATGTTACTTATACCTAAATGTAATTGCACATCTTTTACTTCAACTGAATTTGCATGACGGTGTTTGGCTAACAAACATGCTGCGTTAATCGTGGTTTCTACAAAATCATCTGCTAATTGTAATAACATTTCTTCAACTTCTTCATCTAGTTGTACTGTAGGATCTACTTCTTTGACTAAATCTTGCAATCTTGTTTTGGTTAAAAACTATAAAAAATAAATATGAAATTTATTTATAAATTTCAAATTGAGTAAAATACCTTTTTCATTTTAAGAGTTAAAAAATGTTCATTTTCTTTTCTCACACCTGTGGAAGTTCCATTGCAGAATTTTGACTGCTTGGCTGAGATAACTGTTGTGATTGAGATTTTATTGTATGAGATGTAAATTGTGTTTGTTGTGGTTGTGTCTGCGACTGTGTCTGCATTGTTGGGGTTGTAATATTTGTTTGAGGTATTACATTTGTATTAACATTAGCATTTAAATTTGCTGCAGCAATTGAAGGAAGAGGAGCCAGTGTTGTTGGCATATCTGATCCAAGGCCAGAAGTTTGTATACCTCCTATTTCTTGAGACATTCTAAAATTGAAAGTTTAATATGCTATTGATAATAAACTACCATTTATATTTATCAAAATGTTCACTGAAAAACTCTCAAATAAATAAAAAATCTTACTTAACAAATACGTTTTGTAAGTATTTATGTTTAAACAAAAATTTAGGGGTAAAGTACCTTTAAATTCGTAAATTTATAAAATTTCTTGAATGAAAATGACAATGTTTTTCAAAGAATCATATTTAGGGCCAAAGACTGAATATTGTCATTAACCCAAAAATTTGTGAATTGGACAAAAAATTGATTAATTTAAATGCTTTACTTAAAATACAGGTTTCTTTCATTAAAAATGTTACTTTTAAGCTAACCTCAACACCCCCATCAAACCTCAAAACAATACTGAATCTTGAATCACTGAGTCCCGTTTACGCTCCGGCCTCCGCTCAGTGCGCATGCGAGTTGTCAAAGAAACATCTCCCACCAGTTTCTGGATCTACTGTGTATAAATAAAACGTAACTATTTGCCTATAAAAACCAAAATTCTTAGAAAATCCCACTGAGCACAAAAATATACGGTATCAATCCATACACAGATATTAATATATTACTTAGTTATGGCTTAAGTCATTGAACAAAATAAACTTAAAAAAATAAAACGTAATTTCTGTTTATGTGAGGTTACACGATCGTAAGAACGAAAAGAAAACACAGTTTTTAGAAGTTATATGGAATTGGCGTATAGCTTTTAGATCCTTACTAAAGCCATACGATTTCAACTCATTATATTAGTACAAATTTCTTTCTAAAATTATGTTTTGCTTGACACTTTCCATAAAGCCAAATACATTTTCAAAAAAAATTATTAAAACTCATTTTAATTATATTATTTTACACTTTCAGATTCATTTATTAATAAATAGACTTCAAAATGATGGACTACTTTGTAGCCAACAGCTCATTGGCACCAGCCCCAATGGGAATTCAAAGTACAGCTGGAGCTGTTCCTATTAAAAACGATAAAGGTACATATAACTTATATTCCATTTAAACTTGTTACTTGTGTTGAAATTATCATGTATTGTTCTATTTATATCTAAACTAAAAAGAAAGATTAAATAATATTAATGTTAATACAATTTTTTAGGGGAGGTTTCTATGAAAAAAGTGAAAGTACATCGGTATGTGTCAGGTAAAAGACCAGACTATGCACCCACTGCTAGTTCTGATGAAGAATCTGAAGATGAGGATTTTCTTGAAAAACGGGGTCGTACTCACGATGATGCAGAGGGTGCTTCTGAAATTCCAGAAACTGAAGAGCAAATTAGTAATAGAGAAAAAGATGATCCAAGATTAAGGCGGCTTACTAGAATTCAAAAAAATGTAGACAATGATGAAGAGCCTGAAAGAAGGAGACATATTCAAGAACCAGAAGTGCTAACAGAGCAAGTCAGTTTGAATGAAGAACCTAGTAAAAAAATTCAGTTAGACAGTTCAGAATCTTCTGAGGATGAAGAACTATCTGATGAAGAAATTGAGAGAAGAAGAGAGGCATTAAAGAAGAAAATCTTAGCAGAAGGACAAGAAGAATTAATTGAAGAAGAAGAGGAAGAAAATTCTGTAGAAGGTTCAGAGTCTTCATCAGAATATGAAGAATATACAGACTCTGAAGAAGAAACTGGGCCTCGTTTAAAACCAGTCTTTGTACGAAAGAAAGACAGAATTACAGTTATGGAAAAAGAAAAAGAAGCACAAAAACAGAAACAAGCAGAAATAGAGGCAAAAAAGCTGGTTGAAGAAAGAAAAAAACAGACTCTTAGAGTAATTTTTAAAATTTCAGTATTAATTAAAAATGTTCTGTAAATTTAAAACTTTAATATTTTTATTAAATTTTAGATGGTGGAAGAATCTATAAGAAAAGAGAGTCAAATGAAAAATAGCATGTGTGAAAATGAAGAAAACAATATTAATATTGTGAATACTGATGATGAAAATGATGAATTACAATATGAATTATGGAAATTACGAGAATTAAAGAGAAATAAAAGGGATCGTGAAGAAAGAGAAGCGTACGTATTATTGAACTATTCCATTTTAAGTTTCATAATTTAATAACATATTTTTCTATTCAGAAAATATTTACATACTTTATATTACGTTTTTTATAATTGCAACTTTGTTTATTTTATAAATCTTTTGTTTTTTCAGAGTTGAAAGAGAGCGTTTGGAAATTGAGAGATTACGGAACATGACCGAAGAAGAAAGGCGACAGGAAGCACGACTAAATCCAAAAACAATTACTAACAAAGCTGCAAAAGGAAAGTACAAATTTTTGCAAAAATATTATCATCGCGGTGCATTTTATTTGGATAAAGATGATTCTATATTCAAACGAGATTTCTCTGGTGCAACTCTTGAAGATCACTTTAATAAGACTGTTCTACCCAAAGTTATGCAAGTGAAGAACTTTGGACGCAGTGGAAGAACAAAATATACTCATTTAGTGGATCAAGATACAACGCAGTTTGACTCACCTTGGATTTCAGAAACTGCACAGAATCTAAAATTCCATAACAACCAAGCAGCTGGCGTGAAACCAGTTTTCGAACGTCCTTCGTTGAAAAAAAGGACAATGGATAATTGATTATAAGAACGCTTATTATTATTTTACAATAAACTTTATTCATTATTTTAATTTACAAACTTGAATAGCCGTGTAAATATTGTAAATTTTTATTATTCTTACATTTATAATGTATGTGACACTAATGCTAGTTAGATAATTTACCGATTTTGCAATAAATTAATCAAGAGTAAAATGAATACACGCTGAATTTAAATTCCCTTCAATGCCGACACTGCCTTGCATTTTCAAATTTCGCGCCTACTTAACATCGACTAATTGTTGACACTGTCGCTGTGAATTTGCTTTCAAATTTCAAAACCGTACTATTTATATATATATATATATTTCAATACCTGTATCAACAGTTGGTCAATTGATCAGTCAATTAACCAACTGTTGATGTTCGTATAGACTCCATCTGGTGCCAAAATATGCTAAAGAAGAAATCGTAAACAAAGATATTTCATTTCTCATTCACATGGAACACATGTTAGTAAGATTTTAATACTAATGCTGCAAAGTAATTAATGTTTATATATATTATATAGTGTTTCCTATTTTATGGGTAAGGTAGAATGTTTATATTATAAAATCTTTATCTATCATTCTTTAATACTTTAATATACAGCAGTTAAAATTCTGACGCAACTTAACCTATTATTTATGAATGGAATTCTTATAAAATGCATAAAATTATTATTTTATTTACTGCAATAATAATAATAATAATTTAAAAATTTTCATTGATGTGAACTAATATTCTGTTTTAGGTATAATTTTTAGTCGTTTTTTAATACTAAAATTCAATGTATACATGTGAGAGATGTTACTATTTTGTCCAACCTGTAGTAATGTTTTGCATGTAGAAGAAGGTACTGCTTCACTACGTTTTGCCTGCAACACATGTCCTTACATATGTCCCATTAGTCGTCGAGTAAGCAGTAGAACATACCCTAAACTCAAAGAGGTTGATGATGTACTTGGCGGTACAGCTGCATGGGAAAACGTAGATTCAACTGAAGAAAGGTGTCCCAGATGCTCGCACAATAGAGCATTCTTTATGCAGATTCAAACCAGATCTGCAGATGAACCTATGACAACTTTCTACAAGTGTTGCAATCCTCAGTGTGGTCACAACTGGCGTGAATAAAAAAGCTCTCAGAATGTGGGTAACATATAATAATATTTACAATTTAATTTGTTTAAATTAGAAACTAATCTTTTTAATGAAATAACAATATTTTAGAATGAGGATTTGGCATTGTTTGAGAAATAGTAAAAATAATCCAGGTAACATGGGACCAATTACAAAGCGATTAAAAGAGGCTAAAGTCACTTTAAAAGATTTCCCAGATACTAAGCAATGGTTTTGTGGAGGATATCGCAGTATGGCAATAGCAGCGGAATTACTTCTTTCTAAAAAAATAATAGCTTTACCAACAGACACAATTTATGGACTTGCTGGTTTGGCTCAAGATGACAAAACAGTTTCAAGACTATATGAAATTAAAAATAGGGATGAAAATAAACCTCTTGCCATTTGGTTAGAATTTTTACCATTTTACTATTTGTCAATTCTTTAAAAAAAAATATTTGCTTTCAATTATTTTTGAGTTGAAAAAATTAAAATAATTAAATAATAAAAATTACACAGCTGAAATAATTTTAAGACCACTTGAATGTAATGGATTTTGACTGTGCTTTATAAATATTTTTATTTCTTTTAGTCTTTGGAATGTAGATGAGATTAAAAATTGGGCTCACGTGGAAAATTTACCTGAAGGCTTAATTTCTGCTTTACTACCAGGACCCACTACAGTTATTTTAATGCGGAAAGAAACTCTAAACCTATCTTTAAATCCAGGTGTAAAAAATGTCGGTATTAGAATACCAAATAATAACTTTGTACGCAGTGTAGTGAGAATGGTTAATCAACCAATAGCACTTACAAGTGCAAATGAAAGTGGACAGAAAAGTAGCTTGCATCCAACAGAATTTGAGGGTCTGTGGCCGGAACTTGACGGTATATTTTTCGAGAAAATGTCTAAAAGTGGTTTTAAAGAATTTTGGCGCAATGGATCAACGATTGTTGATTTGTCTGTTAAAGGGGAATATTTCATTCTTAGGAGAGGTATTGGTTACTGGACGACTTTAAAAACTTTAAGATATTTTAATTTAAAAAACCGTTCCGAACCAGTAAAAGAAGGAAAAGAGGAGATAAAGAAAACTTCAGAAGAATCTGATAATATACTTGATAAAGCTAGAGCACACGCTTCTGGTTGAATCCAGTATTTATAAAAAGTGTAAAATTCGTTAATTATTAAAAATTATTTTTAATTTTTTATTAATAAAAAAGATATTGTTTACTAAAAAAATTACTTTTTACTTATTTAAAATTTTATTTACAAATTGTATTTAATTGTAAAAAATATTGCGAAAAGTTTAACTGTGTATATATATATATATATATATATATATTTTACTTAATAATATATATATATATAATTTGTATATAGTATACACAGTACTAAATTTAAAATCTGCAGCAATTAATATCATATTATCATTTCCAAGATTATAAGCAACTTTCAAGATTAGAGCCTTTACTAATTATCCTATTATTTTGATTAGCTTTAATTGACAATGTATTATTTCTATCGTCAAAAATACATTAAATTATTAAATGCAATAAATTACTAAAACAATAAAATAAGTTTATAATTTTAATTATAACTCGAAGAAATAGACTCGCTTATAAGGTCTCCAATCATTTTTCCCATTTCAATGGAATCTTTTAAGACAAATGAATGCTGAAAACCTCTCTTACAAAGATGGGCCTCAATATCTGGGTATTTTGCTTTGAGATCTTCATAATATCTAATTGGCGTCCAACCGTCGCTGGCACCATAATATAGAAACAGTTTCTTTCTATTCTGTGTTATTACAGACTCATCTAAATCCTTTACAAGAATCATTTCTTGTTTAGCAAGTACAAAAATTCTTTTTAGCGGTATTGGATGAAGCAATTGTATAACTGCTTCTGTACAATTTGCTGGAATGCCGTAAAAAAGACCAAAAACTCTAATTAAGAAAACTTGAAAAAAGTGGGGAAACAGAGTGAAAATCCACGAAAGAAATATTAAAATAGCAACTATTCTTAATACCTAGAATAAAAAGTTTTTTAATATTAATGTTTTATAGAAACATTAGGTAAAATAATATAAATGTATAAACTTACAAAATTTGTTAAAAAACGACCAGTAGGACTTTCTGCCATTCTTTCAATAGTCGGAAATAGTAAATAACACTTGACTATTTTCTCACCAATCTCGCTGTTTTTTAATAAATTTAAAGTAAACCAGCAGCCAATTGAATGAGCAATTACATGAATCCTAGCGTTTGAAGGTACATAATTTTTTATGAATTCTATCTGCAACAAAATATTTTTTTTATTTAAGATCATTTAGTTTTTATATTTTAAAGTAATAAAGTATTAAATTTCATTTTGTGAATTAACTTACTTTATGATCAATATTGCCTTGCATATTATACAAATGCCTTCCAGTTTTAGTATCTGGATATGTATTAGGAACATTGTCAGGTGGTTTAGTATGCCCTGTGTGTCCTATAATCCAAATTGGTACCTCCGTAGGTAATTTTGATTGTATCTGTTCTGCAAATTCTTTGTAAAATGCAGGAACACCAGGATTTCCTGTGATAATAATTACAATGTCCTGCTTTCCATTTAAAGCTAATCCTTCCTCAATCCATCGGTTATATGTAATTATTTCAGTTGGGACTTGATTAATATTCACAGTTGCTTTGTGCATTTTATTTTCTTGATTAATGCTCATACACAAAATAATAAGTAACTTGTATGAAAAATATTATTCTCTTTGACTTCTGAAAAACCTGAAATTAAAATATAATAATTAAAGTAAATATTAGATAGGAGTCAGTAAATATAAGAATAATGATAGTTAATAATAATTTATTTTAAACAGTATTTTATCGAAGTACTGAAAAATATTATATAATTATAATAATAAATTTAATTGTGACGATTTTTAGATCACAAAAACGTCAGTTTATCGTGAATTTGCACTGCTTCGCACAGTTTTGAACGAATCGAAATTACACTCGTACGAAAAAATTCTTCTTCACTAATAAAACTCAATATCTTTTTCTCGACATTGAAAAACATTGATTATTTATTTTTAAATATCAAATGCGATATTTCTTAATCTTATAAATTCTTCTTTAATCAATTACAAAATATTAATGACTGCAAAAGTTACCGACTCTTACAAAAAATAAATGATGACTTAACTTAATCAATCGATTTCCTTATCAAACCTATAACCGAACCATCATCCTTAATCATCCGATAAATCACCTCTTCATCTTTTCACGCAACCCGATTAACAACAAACTCCGCAAAGCGAATCGATCAGGGATCGAGTAGCCGAGTGCACCCTACTGCCATCAATACGGTACTGCTTCAAAAAAAACTAAATCGAAATTACTTGCATTGCCCCGTTATTCGAAAACGGAAACAGAGCGATACGAACCATTAAACACTCACTCACCTCATTAATAATTATTCCCTCGCCTCCGCGTCCGGCGCTTGTCGCCTTGACACTGCTTTGCTGGATGATCTTTGCCTGCTTCGGGAATCAGCTGGCGCTTTGACTGCATGCGTGGAGTTCGAATTGCAGCTGTAGCAATCGATTCGATTTACCACTACACGTAGGTGCGCAAATTATTAACTCTCGTCACGTGACGAGGGGGTTTCTCATACGAAAAATCGGATGATGAGCTTTTAAGCTGAGGGAGAATCTTAAAGTCTGAATTTTAAATGCGTAAATTCACTCTTGTAACGTTCTTTTTTACTTTTATACCTCGATAAGAATAATAATGGTTACTTATTTAGAAAGTACGCTGCGGACGACCTTGAATTTGATTTCCTAATACTTCTATTTAAATGGATTATTTGAATATAAAATACATTACCATTAATTTAGGTTACACAAATCAGCGCGTTTTAACGCATTCAAATCAAATCAAATAATAAAAAATGAGTAATGTAAACAATAATAATGAAAGATCAGTAAATTGACGGTCAGTGTCAAAAAATAGTCTCGCGACCGTCGCGAAACTCGCGGTTTCTATCAGCTGATTCGTACATACGCATTGTTTTACTCGACAACTCGCGTGTGTTAATGTGTGAGACAAAAATACGTTCACTCACACTGATATCAAGGGGAGAGTGTGTTCCGTCGAGTGTTCATATGTGCGCCTAAACGTCGAAAGAGAAAGAGCAACGATGGAGGATTTCACAAGGAGAAAAACAACGGCAAGATTGAGGCCAGCCTGAAATCTTCGTGCAGCTTTTCAACGTTCATCGATGCTCTCCAGGTTATAACAAAGTACACGCGCACTTACATAATGTGTAAATAGCGGGATAAAACGGCCGATCGTCGTATCTGCGCCTCTGACTAATGAACGTTTTTTCGACCTCCTTTGCCCTAACAGATCAATCAGCGATGAGCTCTGCTGCTCTTCGATGACACTTGGATGACAGGCAAGGTTGGCAGCTTATTCGAGTCCTGGAGAAACAGGTCACTATGAGCTACGGGGACATGGAAGCAAGCATAAACAGTTTCGTCATTTTCCTTGCAGAGCTTTCTTAAGTTGTTCAATGTTGCTCTGTCATTTTTGCTTTGTCCAGTGTAAACTGTTTAAATGTCTGCTTTTAGTTTATAAGAGGGTTCATAATATTTATCTCTTTGGTTGATTAATTTTATTTATTATAATAGTTTAAGTAAATAAATATTGTTTATATATTTATTTTTCATTATGAAAGTATTTGACATCATAATATACAAGAATGAATCATTAGTAAGATTCAGGGTTAATGTAGTATAAGATCAAATTAGTTTTCTAATGTTTTTTTGCTTGTTTGTTGCTTTATTTTTATTTTAAACTAGAAAAAAGTTTCTATTTGTACAAATATTTATTTAAAATTTATTCCATAGATCTATTGATTACGATGTCAAGAACATTAGGTAGTAATGCCGCTTCAGGTCTTAGTGGTATACCAGAGATCGTTGAGCTTGCAAAGCTCTTAAGAGACAGTGGGGATAAAGTTTTAAGTGCCTCTAGTAAGCTATCCCTTTCAACAAAGCTGCTGAATGATCTCAATGAAGCTTTTTCACTCATCATAAATGAAACAGATGATTTGGAGTGCTCTTTTCAAGTGTGTAATAGTTCAAGAAACGAGGTACACATTCTCTTAATAAACTTAAATTAAAGAAACCATTTATAGCTATGTTAATTCTATTTCCTGCTTTTACAGGTCTTTCGAGACATTAAATTTCTACATGACTTTGTGCAAAAAACAGTTGGACTTAAGATTCAACATAATCAAAATGATATAAAAGTTAGTGTTGACATTACTAAATTTAGACATTTGAAGTTTTTAGAATTGCACAAAGTTCCTGTAGAAATGGTTAAAGGTATTCAAGGAATTAGAGGACAACTTGAATGCATTGTCTGTTCTGGTGGTCGTGGAGTGAACAGTGTTCATGAATTGCTAGGTAAGAAAAATTATTCTTTAAAATGCA
>JAWWEO010019366.1:0-14925 GCA_035582975.1 Ormyrus labotus | reverse complement strand
TGATACTTCTAGAACACATTTCTAAAATAAAAAAAAATTGAGTTTTTTGATGATTTTTGACTGTACCCTAACCTTAAGACGTTCCTGGGTACCTAGACATCCCCTATAGGAACATTTTTCGATTTTCGGCGCATCGATTGTATGTTACTAGCCGCGGCGAGCGAGCGCTCCCCACTCGGCGGGGCTCTCTTCTCCTGGCCTGATCAAATATGGTTGCGGGGCATGGTGTATAATTATACTATATAGTTGAAAACTATAGTATGGGGCTACAGTAATCTCTTATAATGGTACGAAATTATTATAAGTTTACTATAGTTTTTATTATAATCTTATTACAGTTTTACTATGATTATGAATATAGTATATACTATAGTGAATATTATAATTCTTTTACGTACGGGGTGCATTCATAATGCCGGTCAAAAGAGATTAAGAATATTGGATCAATCCTAGTTAATTATTTCAGCTGGAACTGGCGTGTTGCCACGGTGTATTCAAGGGGTTCATGATGTCCTTAAAAGACTACGTTTCCGAGCTAACATTCTAGATTAAAATTTAAAGAAACAGCTGGTCACTACTCTTCTTTTTTACACTTCGACTACGCATGCCTAGTCTATTATCATAAAATTGGAAATAAATCATTTTTTTGGTAAAAATTCATGTCAAAATCAAAAAATACGCGCGTGCAATCGTATACACAGTAACTTTTTAAATTTTATTAATTTAAGGAGGTTCAATACTAAATCACAAAATAAAGAAATTTTATTTTTTCTTTTCAAAAGTGTTACTTAAATTACCCTTTAATAGCTATACAAATTATTTGTTAAATAACGATTTTCAAAGTTCGATGTTTTAACATAGACGGTAATGGCAAAGCGTAAAAATTTTTTATTGCTCCCCTTACCGAAAGTACTTCCTTTCGAGCCTATTTTCAGGCACGAATACTTTATTTTCGAGGTCTGTTTGCCGAGAGCTCGCCTCTGATTGGCTGCGAAACTTTCGCTTCCAGCTCGCATACGCAATGCTCACTCGGCTCTCTCGTGGCGCGCGCGCCTGCCGTGTAGTACTGCCGTGCACCAGCTCTACAACATCACGGCTGTGGATCTCTAGAGGCCGTCTCCTTCGGCAACTCCACTTTCGCTGCTCTCTACGTTGACCTTCGAGTAGCGTAGGGACAGTCAGGGATTCCGCATCATCGCTTCAATGCCGTTGAGCACATGCACGCGGCCGCTTTCCCACCGCCGGTCTCAACTTAACCTCACTTCTGTGATAAAAAAAGTGCAACCTAATTTGATAAAATAATGTCTTCATCGAAGGATTCAACAGAAGAAGATGAAGTGCTTAGAAATTTTGACGAAGAAGCACAGTTAATCGTGCAAGTAAAAACTCTTCCGAAAAAATCAAATGAACGATATTTGTTAGTTTATAACAATTACAAAAAGTGGTGTATGGAAAACCAACGTTCACTTTCAAACTCGGAAGAAAATAATCTTCTTGTTTATTTTAACGAATTGAAAGACAAATTGAAACCACCGACTTTATGGAACACGTGGAGTATGCTAAGGAAAACATTTAGTACACATGAAAATATTGATTTAAGAAAATTTACTAGGTTAAGAGACATGATAAAAGCTAACTCCGAAGGTTATGTTCCAAAAAAAGCTTTTGTTTTAAAGTGGAATGAAATCATGAAATTTATGACAGAAGCACCGGATTTCATTTACATGACTGCAAAGGTAATATAATTTTTATATATACTTCTAATTAATAACGTACCTATATTTTATATTTAGTATCTATTTTATACTTAATTCCACTGAAGTCTCATATTTTAATTATTACAGGTTGTGCTCATATTTGGAATTTGTGGTTGTCTTCGTTCACAAGAAATTACAAATATGACGTTGAATGATGTAGAAGATTTAAATGGAAGATACTTAGTAACAATTCAGTATAATAAAAATGACTATCCTGGGCAATTTATAATTGGTAATTTATATTATAACAAGGTGAATGAATATTTGGCATTAAGGCCACCTGACAATTTCAGCGATAGATTTTTAGCCCATGGGTAAACATAAAATAGGCGAGATACCAAAAATTATAGCTAGTTATTTAAATTTGAAAGATGCAGACAGATACACTAGGCACTGTTTCCGGAGAACGTCTGCTACGTTACTTTCAGAATCTGGTGCAAATATGCAGGCGGTTAAACAGCTGGGACGATGGAGATCTGACATCATTGCTCTAGGATACATAGAGAATTCTACTCGTAACAAGCAATTGATTTATGATGGAATAACGCATGAAGCAAGAAGTCACAATGTTAATGCAACACGTACATCTACATCTACGTCTACATCTAAAGAAACTGAAAATGCTTATTTAAAACCATCTACGAGTGCAGAGCCTCTAAATATTAATGCAAGATCATTAACTACAAATTCAAATTCAGACCCACAGTCGACCTCAGTTAGACCCACGAAAACTGTATCCAATGATTATAATTTAGACTGGTCAGAATTTTCTGATGATTTTCAAAAAGACGACTTCAATCCAATTCCAAGTAAGTCTGACATCTACTAATTTATTACAAAAAATAAAAAATAGACTTGTAATAAATTTGCAATAAATAATACCTATACAAATTTTTATTAATAAAAAATATGTTTCAGATGAATCCGAAGAAGTTCATTTCATGACTGGGAATAAAAAACGAATTCTTACACCACAAAACCAAAACAAAAATTCGACTCTGCAAAAGAACAGCAAAACATTTTTCTCAAAACCTCCAATTAGAGTTAACTATATTCAACAACCTTTAAAGTCACCGTTAAATAGAAAAAGAAAAATTGAAGAAAATGTAACCAACGTTCAAGATAGCAATATAAGTAAAAGTTTGTCTAAGCGTGACTTAAATTTTAATAATTGCACCTTTAACAATTGCGTTTTTAATGACATCTTGTAAATGTGATGTAAACAGTAAAGAGAATCAGTCTTAAATATACAGTACATTTTAAATTTAATGTATAACTATGTTTTCATTTATAATTCTATACAAATATGTGAAACTAAAAAAATATTCTTAAAAACATATTTTTTAATTTGTATTGGTGTTTTTGATGCCCGTCCCGACCAGTAAAGCCTCGACTTCGTCTCGGCTTTTCAAAAGTCGGGCGGGCATCAAAACTCCATCTAATGCATCTGAATTCTGAAGGTTAGCTGACGGCCTGACGCTGAGCTTTATCGCTCACTACGCTGCTACACAAGTTCGCCGCGAGAGCGCGTCGCTGATGCATGCACCGAAAGTTTTAGCAGAAGAAACACATGGCGAAGCGTGAGCCCGCTGCTGACAACCACAATTAATCAATTATTATAAACTTTCGGCGTCAGGGGAGCAATAAAAATAGTATACTACACACGGCCATAAAGTGAAACATCCGGGGCCTGCTTAGTATAAAGGCCGAGGCGAAGCCGAAAGTTTCACGTTCTGGCCTAGTGTTGTAATACAGTATACGTTTGTCAATTTTTTTTGTAGTTCTAAATATAATTTGAACAAAAAACAGGTCAAAAGGAGGATTTAATCTTCTTTCGATAGTACATTAAAAATTATACCTTTCTTAACTCGTTTAAAAGATATTAATATAAACTCAGAAGAACGTTTACATGCATTGAGCACTACAGAACTCACAATAGACCGAAACCAGCCGGTACGCGCGGTAACAAAACACAAGCAAGCACGATTTTAGCGAAACTTACAAAATTACTTCGCAATTTTTTTTCTACTGAATATTTTGACGTTATATTATACACATACTTTCTTTCATACATTTACAACAATATCGTATTAAAAAATTTTCAATTTACGAAAGTTTATAACAGACTTTTTTCAATAGAAGAAAAAAAAATTGCCGTATTCGAAAGTGTATTTTGTTTATAATTGATTTTACAATTACTTTTATTTTTCATAAGCTTTTTAATAATTCTTGAAGTATATAACTAGTTATATTAAAGTACATACTCTAAAATTTTGGTAATGTTTCATCATTAATTCGCTGAGCGAAATTCAGCGAGTTGAAGTTAATTTAATTTATTTTAATTCAGTTGCGAAGCGGTGAGTCAATATATTTTTGCAGGTTAGTAGATCACGAATTTTAATGCATCATACTCTCATCGGGTTAAGACGTGACATTTTCCCCCGCACCGCAACCGTCCTGCCACCGGTATCGAACCTCCTTAAAAAAATATCTTTTTCCTTTAAAGAAATTTATTACGAAAAAAATTTTTCTTATTAATCTGCAGGCGGCCGAAATTAATAAATGTGTCAAAGTCATATTTTGAAGGACTTTTAGCTTGCAAAACTTCTCAAAAGACTTGAGATCTGGGCGAACCAAAAGCTGGCACCTTTCGGTTTCGCACCGCCTGGAGATTAAAGTAAAGCGACTTTTTATATATTCAAAAGACGTCATTTTAAATCCCTCATTTTGAATTACGTAATTCTAATGTTAGATTTAGATTCAGCGACCTCGAAAACGGTTATATATATATGTGTACCAAGTTTGGTCAAAATTCATGAAAAAATTACGAAAGTTATTCAAATATGTACATATGATTCATTACCAGTTTTGGCACGATTTTTTTTTGTACATACATGATCCATTGCTAGTTAAGGTGTTAAGCGGCTTTTATTGACGACTAAACTAGCTGCCAATAGCATAGTAATATTTTGTTCGCTGCAAATATTTCATAGCTATGATAACCTACAGGATCCTCGCTGTGGTAAAACGTGTTGCTATTTATTAACTTTATTTTCACAATATAATCCTGAAATTCGCCGTTCTGCTAAAACTCTCACAGTTGCCACATCTTCCTTGAACGAGATTCCTAAAACCATGTTGTATGAGAAATCCTATGAAATTGTGGGATTCACTTCAACTGATCTCAAATGTATGGCTACAATTATCAGTTTTAAGGCAATATTATTTAAATATATGTACGATAAGGGCTCGGAGCCATGTAATGAACTCTACTTTTACTTAGTTTTACGTTTATACAAATAGTTTTAAAATCTTGAATTGTATAAATAATTAATGTTAATTTAAAACATATTTTGAACTGATTAACTGCGTTTTGTGCTTTTATAAGATGTTTTCTTTTCTTTTACAAGTAAAAAATGATAGTTTTACAGTCGCTTCATAGTATAGATTGCACATGAAATTTTCTGAAATTGGAATATTTCACCTTTGATGTATTATAATTTAACTTTATAAACCTACCCTCGACCTCTATACAGGCTTATTGACTAATCAACAGAAACTTTGATTACTTACTACAAGAGCAACTAAATGCTGCATTGCACATTTTCAAAACAAAAATTATTAATTTGTTCTGGTTGCATCTTTAATTATTCTCAAACTTTCTTACCAAAAAACTTTTCTCACAGTTTGAACAAAATCTGTGATTTGGAAACCCGAGTGTCTCCTTGAAAGCAGAAATTTTTCTTACTAATATTGTATTTATTGCTGCAAAAGTAAAATATTCATTTCTAGATGTTAAATATAAGTATATTCCTAATTAATAATTTCAAATGTTTTAAATGTATTATATTTTTTATAAAAAAAATTATGGTGAGTAATTATAATAAAAATTGTAGTTTCTCTATGAGAGCAGACACTTTCTTTGGTAATATATATAAATACATTTTATGCAAGTTACTGGAATTTTTCTACAATGAAAGCTAATGCAAAATCCCAGAAACTAAAAATGTATACTAAAGCAGCAAGCTTCTGAAATGTCCCAAAAAACTTAGGTTTCAGTTAAAATACTGACTCTCTGAAGGTTTAATACATTAATACAATTTTGCTCAAAATTTTGCCACTTGCTATCTTTTACTAACGAATTAAAAATTTAAATTTAAATTGTAAATTGTCTAGAGTTAAGAGCCTGTAAAGTTTGTATTTTACACACACACACACACAGACACACACACACACACACACATATATATATATATATTCTGCTAGTTTGCATTTAAGAAAAACTAACACAATTGGAGAATACAAATTTTACAGGCTCTGGACTAGACAATTTACAATTTAAATTCAAATTTTCAATTTGTTAATAAAAAATAGCAAGTGACAAAATTGTGAGCAAAATTGTATTAAACCTTCAAAGGACGGGCATTTTAACTGAAAAAAAATGGCTTTTAAGAACAATTTGTTATAGCTCTATTAAGTTTTAGAAAAATTTATTTTTAATCTTTACAGGACTCAAATTTGGTGTACATAACTGTTCTAGGAAAAAACCTAAAAGAGGTACCTTAGATCATGGTCTAACCATGTGTAAAACGTTGATCATTAATTAAACGATTATATTGGCTTTCTGGACTTCTAAAAATTAAAATAATTTTTATTTTTATAGTATCCTAAAGAGGACCAGTAAAAACAAAATGGTCAAGAGATGCACCGATTATATTAAAAAAGAAAAAAGAAAAACAATCCTTAGACAATGCCACCATTAACCTTTACAGGGCTGACCTAGCCACTTTAGTGGCCACTTCGGGAGGGGGTAGTTCACCTGAGTAAGTCGAATCTATTTATAAATAAACTAGCCACATATTTGATATCGATTTTTTCAATTGAAAAAAGCCAGCCTTGTAAAAATTAACTGAGCACAAGATCTATATTATATCATCTGCTACAAAATTAAGTAATTATTTGTGTCTATAAAATTCAATAATTATCTGATCAAATAATATTTTTATATAAAAATATCTGTGAAAAACTGTCTGTACTTATATGAAATCAAAGAATTTATTATATATTAACAATATTATATATTAATATTCTTTTAATAATCTGGATTGTTTTTAACTCTTTAGTTTGTAACATTAATGTTTCATATACATTTAAACTTTAAATTAAACTATAAATTAAATTTCCTACTAATTTTTATGCTAAGAATTAAAACATTGGTTTGAATTTTCAAAATAAAAAAATATTTCAAAACAATATTTTAAAGCTACTTTTAGAAAATATACACAATAATAAATTATTTAAAAAAAAAATAAAGTTTTTAATAAACATTTATATTTGACAATGAAAAATCAAATACTTTGTGACTAATATATATTGTTTTATAAAATTGTTCTAACTGATTAAAGCTTTCTATATTATTTGCAACAAAGTTTATAATTAAATATTTTGTTTATTTATTCTAACCTAAACAGTATATATTTATCTTAAATATTTCAGTAATTTAAAATCATATTTCTGACTAAAAAAGAACTAAAACTATTATTTACTGTAATTGAAATAATGAAATTGTAATTAAATATAATGGTTATATAATAAGAAAAATCTTGAACTTATTAAAATCATATAAAACTAAAAATAAAACAAAATAGATACAATATTATTATCTTATTAATTATAAATGTATTGGATTATAATAAAAAGATCTATTACCTATTGTAGGAATTGTTGTAACAATTTCTCCTAATTTTAGTTTGTACAAAATTGTTGTTTTACCAGCAGCATCAAGTCCTACCATTAAAATCCTCATTTCTTTTTTACCAAAAAGTCCTTTAAATAATGTTGCAAACATATTCCCCATTGTTGCTTTAAATATTAATACCTAGAAAAAGATTTAACTTGAAATAATTTAAAAATTCAAAATTAAATAAATATAAATCTTTTTGGAAATAAGTCCAAAATTAATCTATTAGTGCAATGTTTAAACAAAATGGATTTAAACTTAAAATTGCAATACTAGTAATTGAAATTAATATTAAAATAAAATATTTTTATTATATATTTGATTAATTAAAAAAAATATGATTCAAAGTTAATAAAAGTACACAATGGTTACTGATAGTACAAATAGAAGTAAATAAATAAGTACATTTTTAAAAAGAATTTTGAAATTAAAAAAAAATGTTCAAGAACACATTATCTCACTTAATTTTTAAAATAATTAAACTATTCGATAAAAAATATTAAAAGTAACATGCTTTTGCTGACGAACACTTACTTATTATAAATCGAGAATCTTTTATAGAAATATAGTTATTTTTTAGGGTAAATATACCAATGATTTTCTAAATTGTAACAAAAATCTGTAGTTCTTAAGCTACTGAAACTTTATTAAGAAAAAGGATGTATTCACAAAAACAGAGGAAACATAAAGCGAATGCTTCTCAAAAAGTATCGTCTGTCAAAATGGCGACGAAGGAAAGGATTCATGCATTATGCCACGTATAGAAGCTATGATAGGTGTTTCCACAAACGACAGGATTGGTTCACACGCAATCACGTGACCGAGCAACTTTAACGAGCCATCTTCTGCAGACTACATTAACTGGATTGGAAAAAAGGCGTGTAAAGTCTGAAGTCAAATACGACTTCCACTGTTTTACAAGTATTAATAATGATCAAACTAACTTAAGTGCAATTCGATCGTTAATAAACGAGAACTTTGCTCAAAGAGATTATATATTGTAGTATTTTCTCAGCTGATCACCAATGTAACTCCTCGAAGGAAAGAAGCTCACTCCCCCTACTCTGGTTAACAGTATTTTTTATTTTTTTTTTTAATTCTTTGACTAAAGAAATAATCTTTCTCAATAAAAATAACAGCTCTAAATAGATTTTAATTAGCTCCATTTGACTCAATTTTTTATTAATGGATATCTATCAACAATTAACTATAAAATAATAAAAAGTATTGTTAGTAATTTTTTTGATTTTAAAAAAAATTTTGCAATCTCTAAATTAATAAAAAATTGAGTCAAATGGAGCTAATTAAAATCTATTTAGAGCATTTATTTTTATTGAGAAAGATTATTTCTTTAGTCAAACAATTCAAAAAAATTAAAAAATACTGCAAACCAGGGTAGGGTAGGTGCTCTCTTTAATTGGCAGAGCATAAAAGACTCGAAGGGACGCGAATTCCCGAGATTTTCGCGAGCGCAATGCGACCGATGCTCGACGCTGAAAAACGCGACTAACTAAAAGGATAACCTTCTGAAGATGATGCTCCAGGTCCGATGGTCCTCAGCTTCAGCGACGTCCTTCGCGATGACTCAGAGATTTGCGGGCTGCCTTTTCTATTGCTCGTCTCATCACGCGCGAAACTCGACGAAAAAGTGTCACTCCAAATGTTCCAAATGTCTCTAACTGGTTTTTTTTTAATTTATCAAGTACTGATGATGCTTGACTGCTTAGAGCGAAGTCTCGCGACAAAGTGAGCAAGCGATACCAGCTAGTCGCGAGGCAGAGAGCAATTCATGCGACCGGATTGGTCAGCATCGCGAGACGAAGTGATCGATCGACGCGATCGACTCTCTGATCTGAGTCTCGCGAGATTGCGCGCGCATGCGTGTTCGCCGCGCGCTTGCATGCGGCGAACCGACTTGCGTTCACTGCGCACTTTCCCACGCACACCCCCTCGATTCTCTGATGCGAGATGCGGTGCGCACGCTCAGCCGGGACTCTCGTTATCGTATGCGAGTCCGGGCTTCGCGGGTATTTCGAATGTGTGTTTTCTTCGATATTGTTTTTCTTTTTGATGCTGGTTCGGGAGCTGCATTCTTGCTGGGGGTAAGTAAAGAACTGTACGCTCCTCTTCATTCAAATTGTCTTTCTTGTCCTGCTTTCTTAGACATTTGCATGCTCTTACTAACTGTTATGAGAGTGTCGATAAGTAGTGCTTCGACCCTCTCACTTGTGCTTGACACTTGTACTAATACCTATTTGATTCTCCTTAGGCGTGCATGTCTTCGAGGATGTCCTTCCAGGATGCTGAGAGCCAAGCTGATAATCCTGAGGATTTCAGATGTGTGCGAGCAGTCAAACAGGTAAGTTTCAGTCCAATAATAAATTATTCTTTTATAGTATTCTAATTCTTCTTCTTTTTAGGTTTCATCGCAGGTTATTTGCTTCTTCTTAGTGCAGGGTTGTGTGGTGTTGTAGAGGGTTGTTTTGGGCTGCTTAGAGCCTTCTTCACCTAAGCTTTCTAATTCTAATTTTTTTCTAAGGCTTCTAAGCTGCGCCGAGCATCGGCTTTTTAGGCAGCTCTTAGCGACGGGTCTAATTATTGTAAACGTGCAAAGTGCACCGTTACACCATAAAACGATTCGGCATAAAAAATTATTAATAAAAATGATAATAAAACGTTTGTCCATGTTTTAGTTTTTTAGATATTAAAAAAAATCGTTTGCGTATTAGGAAAATTCAAATTTTCAATTTTTTCAAATAAAATTGACAATGCGACAATTATTTTAATGGTAATTTATCATTTTTGGCAAAGACAAGCAGCATCCGTAAATAGTTTTATCACAAATCAATTACTTATGTAATTAAGAAAAATGTCGAATTCACATGAGATCTCACGTGAGTTTTGTGATATATGTGAGGTGGGAATGAATCAGGAGATGAACGTTTATTCAATTAAACTGTATTTATTATAAACTAAATAAATAATAAATAATGTACAATGATATTAATGCTAGTCTTAAAAACAATTATGCAACGACTCTAAGTTAACCATCTCGTTTGACGGTCGGCGCGTTAATCTGACAAACTAAAAGACGATTGGTAACTCACCAATGCTTTCGCATAAGTGGCGCCACCCGTGGTTTTCGCGCGCATGTATAAGATGTACAAACGAACATTACAAGTTTAAAATACAATTCCTCACGTGAAATCTCACGTGAGATCTCATGTGATATTCCGGTTCGTGAGTTGTTAAAATCTCTTAGATAATGAAAAGTCAATTTCTCAACATTGGGAGTCGCCTGTTAGGTTGTGCCGCTCCGCGGATAAGCCCAAAAATCTATGTTTCGAAGCGTTTTAGATATTTTTTTTAATTTTAGAAACTTTATACACGAGATCTCACGTGACATCTTGATGTCCGCACGGAAGATAACTTCTCGGAGTTATTCTTCCGTTTCGACTTTTCTCCGAATAACTAGCTCGCGAGCGTCGCTTCCGCGTAGGCGTCGAGCGCCGGCACTTTAGCTGAACGCACTGGAGATCGGCGGCCGCTCAGAAGGGGTTAGCCAATCACGAACTGCGAAAGAGACCACGTGGTCTCTCCCACTTTGGCCAAGACCCCCTTCAAAGTCCGCAAGGCAGCGCTCCGCGACACACTCCGCATTCGACCATCGGAACTGACGGACCTCGCTAATTCCGATCAAGTCCACACACGGCCCCTCGTCCGTTGTGTGGCTCCGAGCTCACAGGATCGAAGCTGCCTAGGTTCTGAGTGGACCTTGTCGACAGCGCCCTTCGCTCACCGGCGACAAGGACCATCCTTCACTCTCACTCGGTGCGGATTTCTTAAATCCGCTCACGGCAAAAAGGAGGAGCCTGAGTACTTCATTGGACTGTGCTATTCGTCGCACACGCGTCCACTTAATTTTATTTACGCTTAAATTTAGCTTATTTTAATATTTAATTTTCGGTCTATCATTTTTGCTCTACCGCTTGCGTTTACAGATTAAACAATAATCTTTTGCTTAATATAATTATTTAACCTCCCAACCTCCATCCTAACAAAACATAATTACCCGCGATGTAGCCGACGTCAATCTCACGTGTATAAAGTTTCTAAAATTAAAAAAAAATATCTTAAACGCTTCGAAACATATATTTTTGGACTTACCTGGGTAGTGGGACAACCTAATAGGCGACTCCCAATATTGAGAAATTGACTGTTTATTATTTTAACAGCTCACGAACCGCAACATCACGAGAGATCTCACGTGAGATCTCAAGTGAGGAATTGTATCTTAAACGCACTCAGATATCACGTGAGATCTCATGTGATATTTTTCACCTGGGACATATTGGGATTTGACATTTTCGGTGACGAAAAATGGAATACTCCTTAACTGTAAGTATATTTGTATATCGGAAAAATGGCGGCTTGAAGCTTGATTTTAATATAGGATGATATAAGTGGCGCCCTCCCGATGTCAAATCCCAATACACAATGACTAAGCCATTCATAAAATAAATTAATGGAACAAAAGCAGAGCTTGAAATGCTAAAGAAAATTTGCAGCAACACAAAAACACTTCAAGTCTTTTTATTATACATAGAACACTGTTTTGTAATCGCGTAATTTTCAAAATTCTGAATTTTCCCCCCACACTAAAAAAGACTCATTCAAAATTAACTATTAAGATTTTTATCACGCGATTGTTTGACGTCACGTGTTGCCATCGGTGGCAACTACGATTTGTTTCTAGTTTTAATGAAGATTAACACTACCGATTGACTTCAGGATAAATAACGATTTACTTAACTTTTTTGCTAGCGGGAAAAAGCCTTTAACGGCATAACAAACCCGTGATTTATTGATTGTGATTACAAAGATTTTTACACAAAGAGAAACTTCATTGACACCGAAAATTGAACGTAAGAAAAACGATATTTTGTTCGCAAGCTACACGACTCAGACGGCGCACGCCGATGACGAGATTGAACGTCCCAGAACAAGGACGAGGTTGATGTTAGAGACTCTCTGGTCTCGAAGGTCGGATCTCTGCAGCAATACGGGCAAGCTTTGGACGTTCTAAATAAATGTAAAGTCGTGTGGGTAATAATAATAGCTACATAAAAAAATTTATTTTCGGTTCTCTATCCTACATAGTATTTCGACGCAGAGAAAACAAGCAGACAAAAGGGTTTTGGAGACGCTTAATCCAAATTCAGAGTCAGATTGATTTTGTCAAGTTAGTGTCATGGGCATTTCAAGATCAAATTATGAAAAAACCTTTTAAGCTGAGAAAATCAACATATATATGGGGCATTCTTTCCCAACGTTGCCATCCCCTCTCCATTTCAATTTTTACTCAAATAAGGTTTGTGACGGCTCAAATGAAAGCTTATTTCATCTAGTTTTGAAGGCCATGTGGCAATTTCATCATGAAATCAAAACGGCAGATCCAAAATGGCGGACAAAATGTATGAAAATTAAAAATTTTTTAAAATAAAAAATATCATCGTATTCTGCGAATAATTTTGAGTCAAAAGTGTACTTAGTACTATTTTGAATAGATGCATAGTTTCCGAGAACAAAATTCATTAATATTCGAAACTTCATAAATTTTTTCCTCAAAAACGGTGTGGCTAATCGAAAAATTACTAAGTACCGTAAAACGGGGCTAAGTCAACACTACGGGACTAACCTAATACATGCAATAGCTCCGTTTTACGGTACACTTTTTACTCCAAATTTTATGCAGTGTGCTGGAATTTTTTATTTTTCGAATTTTTGAATTTTTAGGTTTTCGTAGTTTGTGCATCGCCGGTAAGTGGCAAAGCGGAAACCGAGAGAGAGAGAGAGAGAGAGAGAGAGAGAGAGAGGGAGAGAGAGAGTGGACGCGTTACAGTGAATTAGTTGAATTTATACAGATCTGATAAATAAAAATACACAAAAGATTTAAAATTGTAAAATGGGACTAAAAATTTTTCGGTAATCATTCCTGAAATTTCTTGAAAATTCTTTATTAAAAATGTATCCAGTATATATATATACTATGGATCTAATACCACCTAAACTTTTACACTTTTTGTAATCTTCATATGAAAACATTAATGTTTTAGAATCTTTAGAATATCTCTTAATTACCATTTCTTTTTTGTTAATAGGTAAAAAACAGTGATTTTTTAGAATTTCTGGAACTGGTGGAGCAGCAATGAATCTTCGGTTCAAAAATCTTTTTGTCTTCTGATGTTCTTTATCATTATAAGACAGTACATGAATAGTTTTGAAGTTTTTGGGAAATAGTTCTGAAAAGAACTGTTTATGAGTATTAGCTCTGAAAGGAACTGTTCGTGAATATTAGCTCTGAAAAGAATTGAAGTTACAAGCTAAATAATAACGTAGATGTATTTGAACTCTGAGAAAACTAGCCCATGACTACGGATCCGACTGCAAGTCCTTATATACAATTTAGTGCGTGAACTCTATTTCGGTTTCCGCGTTGCTACCTACCGGCGGCGCACAAACTACCAAAACCTAAAAATTCAAAAATTCGAAAAATAAAAAATCACAGCACACTGCATAAAATTTGGAGTAAAAAGTGTACTTAGTAATTTTTCGATTAGACACCCGTTTTTAAGGAAAAAATTTATGAAGTTTCGAATATTAATGAATTTTTTTCTCGGAAACTATGCATCTATTCAAAAAAGTACTAAATACACTTTTGACTCAAAATTATTCGCAGAACACGATGATATTCTTTATTTTAAAAAATTTTTAATTTTCATACATTTTGTCCGCAATTTTGGATCCGCCATTTTGATTTCATGAAATTGCCACACGGCCTTCAAAACTAGATGAAATAAGCTTTCATTTGAGCTATCACAGACCTTATTTGAGTAAAAATTGAAATGGAGAGGGGGTGGTAATGTTGGAAAAGAATGCCCCATATATTGGTTTTTGGATTGTTGAATCCGAATCCGAGGTCTATTTGATCCTAATGCGTCAATGTTGCACCATAACCTCAAAAAACACAACATCTAAGCTAGCAGGCCCTATGTCCTTGTTACTCAAGAATTAAACAGAAAATCCAATACATTAAAGCCCATAATTCCATAAGTTTATAGCCCCATAACGAGAATTGTATAACGCCATAACCATATATATATATATATATACTAGGGGGGGTACTCGCTCCGCTCGTCCACCCCCCCAAGTTTGGGTACAGTAAAAAAGGTAAAAAAGGTGGGAATAAAATAATGTAGTTTCTATCTTTTCCACACCATCCAAGAGGTAGATAGATAGGCGCGTTTTTTTGAAGAGGTATCCCCTCTTTCACTAACTTTTAATTTTTTAATTTTAATTGAAGTGTTAGTCAAAGAAGGCCTAATCTTCTGTTAAAAATAACTTTGTAAATTTCTATTTAATACATAT
>JAWWEO010019365.1:0-14930 GCA_035582975.1 Ormyrus labotus | reverse complement strand
TCAATTGAAATGTTTTTGTTTCAATAGAAAATGCATTATTTCAACAATTTTTCTGTTGGATTAACAGACTGGAGGCAATTGTCGTAATTTAACAACCCAAAGTAGTTGTTTCGACTAGTTTTTTCTCTCAGTGTACATTTTACTAAGCCTAAAAGTAAAATTTATATGAAATAGTCGGTAAATATTATTGAGGAAAATAGTAATTTTGAGCTAATAATTTCTCGCAGTGTGCGTGTGTGTGTGTGTGTGTGTGTGTTGTGTAAATGTGTATGCATGCGCCTGGTCAATTTCTACTAAACGGATTTGCATCTTTCACGGCTCAATTTTTTTGCTTTCTTTTGTAATAGTGGGAAAAAATATTTTTTTGTTTAGCTTATTTGTTTTCGTTTTATCGCAAATTTTCGATTTTCGTAAAATTTAATTTTACTTTTTGTTAATGATAGGATTGAGATATTTCAATCGAACAAAGACCATTTTAAAGAGCATAAAAATACCTATAATTTCAGAGAAAAAAGTTACTCTAGCTCTTATGGTTCTTTTGTTTTTAACAATAACGTGTTTTTTTTAAAAAGCTTATAATTTTTAATTTAAATTATCAACTGCTCTGAAGAAATTTTGGGTAATTAAAATTATATAGAGCTATAATCTGTAAAAATTTCAAGCCATTTGTCAATTAGTTTTTTGTAGCTTCGAAAATTGTGTATTTAAGTAATTTATGTAATTATTTTTATTACCTTTATGGTTAATATATTGGACTACAACAATGAAATGGAAAATACTGTTAGGTGCTTTTGCCTTAATTTGTAGTCATAATTAAAAAAAAATGTCAACTCTTGGAAATATTTGTGCGCTTGTATTTTAATATGTATTCTCATATTTATGACTTTTAGAAGTTTATTTGATTCTATACTTTAGTAGATACTTAAAATACCGGGACAAAACTATTAGGCATTTATAAGTTACTATTATTTTTTCTACTTTCTTAGAAGAAGTATCCAAGACAGGATGTACAGTTTTAACGTGTTTTTAATGTATTAAATTTATGCTTCCTTATTTAAACTTTGAAGCTCATTATTTTAGTAATAAAAAGTCAACGTTTTGATGAGTGCAAGTTGAGAAGAGAATGCTGTTCTTTCAATAGAATCGATCTGACATCAAAAACATTCAACAGTCTATTTTATAAATTATACCAGGATGTGAAAGTATGTAAAAATTTTATTCAAAACAATTTTGACGATTTATGCTGCAGGTTATGTACCTAATAATGCTACTTTATGTGTTCTGAAACTCAACAATAACAGATTTGTCAATAAAAAAAATCGTGACGATATTTAAATTTGAATATGTTTTTTTTTATCACATTTAATATCAAAATCCATCATTACTAACATAGAAATTTCTATTCGAAAGAATTAATCTCTGCTTTCCAACGCATTTGCTTATTCAGACCTGCAGGTAAAATACAATAAAATTCGTTAACTAAAAATCCGAAAGCAACTTCCCTACAAAGCCCGCACTCATCCGAAAGAAAAGAAAGTCCATTTAATCGAAAGCAGTTCGATTTTTTCCCGGCGGACGTAATTTTCGTCGGCGCGTCGCACGAGTTGGCGCACGTTTCCGGTGAGCCGAGTCTTGCGATAGGAAAAGGAAAAGGTACCTACAAGCGCTTCGGCTGATTATTAATGCCCGCGAGATAGCTTGTACATGCGGCCGATTGTGTGGGCTTGTGTGTGTGTGTGTGTGTGTGTGTGTGTGTGTGTGTGTGTGTGGGCGAACGCGTTACGCGAGAAAGCACATTGCGCAACCGGCATGCAGTTACGAAGAATGGCTGCTGGGTTGGGAGCCTCTCGGAGGCCTTCAATCGAACATGGAGAGCGGACGAGGAATAATGAGGGAGGAAGGTGGCGAAGGTGGATTGAGAAGCTGGAGATTCTTTGATGTTTTGATTCCCGATTGGCGATTTTCGAGGCCGAGTATAAACTTTCCGAAAGAAAATCGAAGGAAAATTTGAAAATATTTGTATATTTATTTATCAAAACTTTTGAAAACCTAAAATTGTGAAATATATTTAAAATACTACATAATACTGTATTTATTAAAAAGATATCTTATAGTTTTGTTACTGCAAGATTGCAATATTGCAATATTTAAAGAATGCACAATAAACAAAAAAATGTATAAATACATTTGTCATGGACTAAACGCAATTATAACATTAATTTTTAATCTTTCATTAAAAATTGATGCAATTTTCCATGGGTTTAGAAGAAAGTGGTTGGTAAATTCTTTTTAACAAGAATAATTCATTAATATGAATTATTCTTGATTAAATATTGAAGATATAAATATTGAAAGAGTACTAAATATCCATTAAGCAAATTCGAGTCTAATGTCTTTATCTAACCATGACAATTATAATTCTCTTTCCAACCAAAATTTCCAAACACAAACATTAATTCTATGCAAATAACTATGTTTGCACCTGTGATTACTCGGCATCTAATAAAACTCACAAGGAGAGTCCATATGACATTCGGATTATTATTATCTTCATTCAGATTCTCGACTGATCATGAATTTGTCTTCTCGTTTTAGTCAAATTCTATTTCTGAATCTCTGAAGTACCTTTCATACCTGCATAATATTAAAATATATTATAATTAACACCAGTATGCCTTAAAATAAAAGAATTTCAATTCTATAGACAAATTTTATATGAAAATTAACGTTATTTCTGAAAATAACATTAATTCACATAACTTTTCCTAAATTATTTTTACTTTTTCATACAAAATATGTTTATTGTCTTTAATAATAATGTGTATATAAATAATAGACTTATTAGAAACCGATTTTGTCTTTAAAATTTTATTTATCAATTTTTAAGAACATATAGTCCACGATAATCTTAAAACTTGACACTTATTTTACTGTACTTACCACTCTGGTCATACAATAATGCTTTGCGCTATGACATAACTAAATACTGTTAACCTGTATTTGCTGGATCTGACAGCTATTTGAAAAATTAACATAAAAGCAAAGGATCAGGTACTTTTATTATGAAAATAATTTTTTTTAATAGGTTATATTTAAAAATATATACTTATCTGATATTACATTTTTCTTCATTGGTACTTCAGAGGTTCAGAAATGGAATTTGACTGAAACGAGAACTTAAATTCATGATCAGTCGAGAACCTGGATGAAGAAGACATAGCTCAGGATCAAGACAGCGTTAAGTCCTGTGGTTGCACATATCATCTCTGTATGTGCCATCGGTAAGTTTCTGTTAGTTTCGGGGGCATCCATAACCCAAATGTCATGGACTCTGCTTGTCAGATTACTCCGAAAACACTAATAATATATACCTCCATTAACAACTTAATGCCGCAAATTTCTCCATTCCTCGTCTCCCAACACGCTTCGGATAAAAATCGACGTCGATCGCGGAGCTTCCAGGATGATCTCTTCAGAGCTCTGTCAATTTTTCCCGCGAAAGACTTTCCGGGTCAGCGTATCGGCGGAAATTGAGCATCTCGTGGCGCTCTCTACAGAGGCTTGCAATCGGTGAAAGTACCACCCGGATATTCGTCACGACTGTCAACCGAACGGAATCGGACCGAATCATCGGGTGATTTCCGCTCTCTCTCTCTCTCTCTCTCTCTCTCTCTCTCTCTCTCTCTCTGTTTCCTACTAATCGCGACATGTTCAAATAATGAAGTGGGAGGATATATGCGAAAGGAAAACGAGCGATAGACGCGGTTGCGTGACGATATGAAACTTATACCGAGAGTTAATAAGTGCGCTTGAAAGTAAGGACCTTTTTGTTTTGTCGACTGGCTTGTTTTAGATAGAGGGATATTGTTGTGGTGAATTGCAGCGATTTGGTATTGATGTGAATGGAATGGGTTTGCATGGGGGTAATCAAAAAGTAGTTTTGAACTATTTGTTCCGATGTGAAAGGTTTGTTTAGAAATATATCGGTGAAATTAGTTTGAAATTTAATAAAATCTGTTGTCTGCGGTTTAATTTTTAAATACGTACTTTTTTAATATCTTTGATAAAAAATTTTCTGCAAAATTTAGCAAAAATATTTTAAGCCAAGATCTAAACAACGATCAAGTCGATTAAATTAAACTAAAATAAATAAAAGTATATAAATTGATACCAATTTTCAGCTAAATCATTTTTCAAGCTTTTCGGTATTCAACTTAATCTTTAAAAATCCATTAAAATCAGCAAATACAACTCTTAATCGCATTGATATCACAGAGTACAATTGAACGATCCGCCAACTAACATACAATCTACCTCTGACCAGACACTTCTTTCCCGGCTCTTCGCCACTGAAATTAGTATCACGGCGTCTCGATCGTCGGCCGCATCCCGTTTTTGCGTTTTACGCTGCGTGACTCGTAACCGCGAGGAAGTTTCCACGAGGAAAAGTGTTGCGAAACCGCTTTTCTGACTACGCCGCTGTGTTCACTGGCCGTAAAAGTTCGTCTTCGACAATCGAGACGTCCCGCGGATTTTTTTTCTCCTTTTCAGCCAATTACCGGGTCCTAATTAAATCATTAGCCGGAGAGTTTCGAGCCTTTCTAATCGACAATAATTGGATGTCGCTTTTTGCGGAGATTGATTCGGATTGCGCAGCGGTCGTTATGTAAACTGGAGGAATGAATTGTTTTTGTACGGTGTAAACAAAAACTTTGTAGGTTAACGATTAGAACTGCTTATGATTGGGCTGTGTTGGTAATCGTAAAAAGTTTAGCGGGGTTATAATTTTGAGACTAGTATGAATATTACCGAGGAAAGGCAATTATTGTTTAGGCACTTTTATAATATTTCTAAACATTTATATTTATTTGATTAAAAAACCTGAAGTAATATAGTAATTAAATGAATCTTTTTTAGAAGAAAAGTAATTTAAATAAATCATTTGCTAATACGTAGTGCATAAGATTACATACTAATCATCATAGAAATTAAGGTATCAAGTTAAGAAAATTCGATAGAAACTTTGCTCTCATTAATTCATCCCAGTAACTCACGAGGATATATAATAAGGATCACGTAAAACTGTAAGTAAATTAATTGTAGCTCCGTATAGAAACTCCATTTCTCCAGAAGAACTTTTCCTCCTCGACAAAGTACATTTTCCTTGGCAGCTCGTGGCGTTTCTAATTTTCGCACTCATTTTACAAAGAAGCCTCGTCGTCGGCGCTCGTTTTTCCCTCCTCCTAACTAAATAAAGAGTAAAAGCTACAGAACAACCGATAATCCGTGACGAGGTCTCGCGTTCTCGCGCACATTGCGTCCCGTTCGGCTCTGAATCTCCTTAGAAGAAGTGACGGCACTTGTCGGCTTTCTTTCGAGCACTTGATTGTATGCCATAGTGGCTCTTGTTCCTTTCCCTCTGTCGCGGCCAATTATACGGCAGTTTGACGCCGCGGCAAAAGCGTCCTCCATTTACAGAGTTTAATTGCCGAAAACGCTCCTGAAACTCGCCGCTTCTTCCTTCTGTCGCGCACTTTTTTGGGGGAGAAAGTCGCGCGGGCTCTTAGGGCTAGAGAGTTTTTTTGTCGAGGGAAATGTGGCTGAAAATTGGAGCGTGAATTTTTATATTAGAGTTTAGTGCGGGTAATTGGTGGGATGAAGAGTGAGTCGGAAATTTGCACGGTAATTGGATTTTCATTTAAAACAAGATGTATGTTTCATTGCCACTTAATTAAGTTTGCACGGACTAGCTTTGATCTCATATATATGGAAAACTGTGTACACAATCTAAGAGAGTTTAATTTAAAGCCTAGTCGTATTTTGCATGGAAATAAACATCGTTATTCTTCTCGACTATACCGTACAAAGAACGTTTATAAATAAAATTCCATTTTGGTCTCGAGTATTAAAAATCTCTTCAATACAAAATTCATTCGCATTAATTGGAAAAGAAATATTTTAAAAAAACGTATTTTTTTAAAGTTTATTTTACTGTCTTGAACAGAAGCTATTTGAAAATGAAGTTGCTCAATATAAATGATATTTTTGTAAACTGTATGTATAAGTATTCTCTAAAATTTCCTTCAACTCCCTTTGTGTCAATCGAGAGTAGTTTTCGTCAAAACGAAATGCAGCTATCAGAAGTCAGGGGTTTTTTGTCTCAAGCCAGGCCGTTTTTTACCAGCTCTCAAAGCCTCCGATGCAAATGATTTCTCACCGAGACTCGCTTTTTCTTTCCTCCGATCGATCTCGATTGAATTTTCTCGCTGTACAGCGGCTCGGCGTCGCGGATGAGCACTTGGGCGTGAAAAGTCGAGTCCGAACGCGTGAAACCATGCAACTTTGCGGTTCCGTGGCTCTTTTTTCCTCGGCTCTTTTTTGCCGAAGCTTATCGGTCGTGCTGCTCTCGTTGACAGTGCTTAATTATGTTTGCTTTAGATCGAGTATTATTGGCTGGAGCAGCAATGCAAACGTTAAGAAAATGCGGGGTTGTTTAATAAGCAGGTGTTGGGTTATTGGGCTTTTCCTTTAATTTTAAATTATAAAAGAGCTTCAGTGCGAAATTGACTCAAGTGAAGATTTTACAGAGTGTTTTCGTCAAATCGTCGTTTTCTGGATAAGAATTTTTCAGTTCTTAAAAGTTTCATAAAGCAAATCTGATATTTTTTTTTATTTCTTGAAAATACATTAACTGTTTTAATTAAGCGAATCGTTGTATACATATATTATTTCAAAACTCATAAAAATTCAAAAGAATTGTTCTATGGTGCAGTTTAAAGAGCATATTAAGTGGAGGCCGGAGACAACTGATTTAACGTCTTTTTACGCGTCATAGTACGATCTTATGCACGGGCTCAAATAGGCGTCACAGACCGTCATAACGTCAAACAATCAAACATCAACTCCAGCCTTCCCTTAAGAGTAGGGTAACAGAGATATAATTATATAATGCCGATAAGCCTTTTCTATCTAACACAATTAAATTACATCAATAATACCAATGTCCAATCGATCATTGCAAAAATATTTCATGCTTATTTATTCTAGACAACGAGCGCAATGCAAATACAGCCATTCGTTCTCTTCTTCTTCGGACACTTCCTTATTTTCCAAACTTTCTTTTTTTCAATCAAGCGTAAAGATAGCTCGCTTCGTTAAAGTTTCATTTACGACAAAATGAAATATGGCCGAATTCCTTTTTATTCTCCTCAGCGGCTCTATTAGCAGAAATTGATCTGCAAAAAATTTCACAAACTAAATTGTACTTGAACAGCGCAACTTGGCAATAAATTTTGGACGCATTTCCATTAGCCGTCGCGTAAAAATCCAAGAAAATAGAAAGATAAACACGTGACATCTCATCCAACCGCGATAAAATTTCCCCGCCGGCTATATAAAAAGCTTCCGCAGCGCCAAGTGTCAGCTGGCCGATCGCGAAACGCGCCTTTAGAAATCGAAAGAAACTTAACGACGTTAATAAAGCACGAACGAGCTGCTCCCGAAGCAGAGGAAGTGGATTAGCATACAAAGAAAAATCGACTCGTGCCCTTTTCCACCTAACCGTATTTGGGCGTTTTTTTTTATCACGCATCGCTTCGAGGAGCTTCGGAATATAAACGTTCGGATTAGGCGCCGAGATGTGTGATTGCGATCTGATTAAACTTTTCACCGTGACGTCGTTAGACGCGCTGCCCCGAGATAATAATGAGAGTGTAAACTGATTTGAATAGCGGCTGTATGAATGAACTTACCTCGAGGCGCTATCGCGCCTCTTGATAATTACTGTTACCTTGTTTGGTAGTTACGGAGCTGCGTTTTGACTTTTCTGATGGACGTCGGTATGAAGCTGTTATTGACGCGTAAATGCGGGTATTGATTTATTGAGTGTGAGTATATGGTTATTATTGGAGTTTCTACTTGCGACGGCTTACTCGTGAATTTTCTAATGGTTGTTCGTGACGGTTATTGTGAGGATAACTGACTAAAATTAGAGGATTTTAAAGCGTAGGACCTACTTAGGAAATGAAGTCGTTAAATGCAGTTTTTAATTCTTTTGATCAGAATTTCGCAGTCGAAAAAGGATTTTTCTCTCGCTACTTGGCAAGTTCAAAGAACGGGTCGCCTTTAATTAATTTCAAAACTAATTACTTTTAGTAGTAGCATCTGAGCATTTCTCGCATTTTAAAGCTACATTAATTCTGAATAGCGAGGATGACCCGATTTACCTACTAAAACTATGGCAACTTTTACGCATTTCAAATTTTATGATTAAGATAAGATTAAATTATCATTAAATGAAACAGTAAAAACCATTAAAAGTGATATTTATTAAACGATTTTTTAAGAACTAGAATATAAAAAGGAAAAATTTAAGCTTCTATCAGTATAAGCTAATTAGCTACTGTAACATACTGTAATATCCAAGTTATGCGTATAATCACATTATTAACTAACCTGTTTAACAAGCCTTCAGTAAACGCGAAATAATAATAACCATAATTAACATAACTTCACCACGAAGTTAGACACCATTGAACGCAATGCTACCGTTACTAATCATTTCTCCTTCCCTCGGAATTAGTCATTAAACAAACGAATCCTGTTATAATTCCCTTACAATAAAGCAAAAAGCGCTTCATCCCGTAAAAGTCGAAAAAAAACTCTTCTGCATTCTCCGTCCAGAGAAACTTTCCCACGCGAAGCCTCCTCAGTTCCACAAAGCCGAGTGTTCCATTACCGAAGTTGCAGAGTGCAAGTCGAACGTCGCCTTGGATTATTGTCCCTTCGGCTAAAGGCACTTTGTGCTTACTGTATGCAGGCATAATCACGCCTCATGAATATTCGCGTAATTGAATTCCTTCGGACGGACTTCCGCGGCAGTTCGGCTTAATAGAGCAACTCTGCTCGGTTCGTTAGAAATTTTCGATCATTATGGAGAGGAGATGAGTGGCGGAAATACGCGTTTGGCTGATAATTTCGAATTTTTGCATTAACTGCCCACTGCCGCTGTTAAGTTTTTCGCACTGCTGAGTTGAGCGCGATGGAACGATAGTCGATTCGTGTTTTTAAACTGAGTGGGTCTGAGGAACTTGCTTGTGCTTTTATTGACGGCCGAATTTTTTTAATGGAAATTCTCGTTTACAAAATAGATTTTTTTCATAGAAAAATTTATTTTTTTTACCTATTCTTCATTGAGCTACTAGTTTAAAATTTTAATCCTGAAATATTGACGCGATATTTCAATGCTTTTAATCGAATTGATATTCTTAATATTTTAATTATAATCAACTTTAAAATCACTCAGTTTGGACAGAAATTTAACATTAAGTCAACTTAAGTAACTAATGAGAAAATAGATATAAAAAAAGCGAACTGATTATTAAAATGAAGACGTTTCCAATTAAAATTAATAATGTACACAATCTCCGCTTCGGTTTGGACCGGCTGCTTTGACGATTACATTTAAAAATTGGAATGCTAATTTTTCATGCTTTGCGTTACCGTTAATGCAGTGAGAAACGTTAAATACAATTTTCTGAAAATAGTTAACATCGCAGGAGTGAGTTTTTAATCTTAACTGGTTCATTGTCAGCGTTGACATTTTCTCAAACATTCATCGAAATATTTTCCTGATGTAGTTTCCTTATGGAAACTTTTTACTTCAATATAGAATGAAATGCAGTTTTTCTCCATACTGCAGTGAAAACTACACATAAAATTTTAAATTTCATGCTGCTTTTTTCTCTACAAAACTCGCCGAATGACAATCGTTGAGAAATGAAGGCAATCAGCACATGCTGTACACTAACTAATCAGGAAAAAAAGCCGCTGTCAACGGGTTTCCAATTTCAGTGCATGTTACAGAAATTGTTTGGATACACGAGTCTTACGCGCATCTGGATATTTTCACTCGAATTTGCATTAATTGTCCATTCGTTACTCGTGTAATTTCTCTTTATTCATGCTTCATAATTAGATGTGTGAATCTGCTAGAAACCTATAGCGGTATCAATGTTAAGTGCCGTCATCATTCATATTCTTTAATTAATTGAACAGCTAGTTATTCGAGTAATTACGAGAAACCGATATTATTGGAGACCAATTATATTATCAGATCTTTTGTTCTCGGAATTACAGCTGTACTGTCAGATTACATCAATTATAATACCAGCTTAAATATTTACGGCTTAAAATGACACCATTAATTATAATCTAATTAGAAGCTTAGTATTTTCTTTAACCTAAAATATTGTACTTTATATACTCATCTACCACAACATCAAGGGCCAATGCGGAACCGCCACTAAAAAACTTTCCCTGTAGCGATTCATTCGCAATCAGCGTCGGCACTTGTCGACAGTTTTTTTTTTCTACAGCGCGTCGTTAACACGTCGTGGAAAATATCACGATGTCATCGCTCGGATGAAGGATCGACCATTTATCAGAAGGATCGTAAAAAGAAATGAATTCGCGCTTCCGCACCTCTAATCGAGAGGCGCGTGCAAGTCTCCCCGGCCGGAAGGCCTTTTTTCGACGATTATTGCGCTCTTGACTCCTTAGTTTTACGATTGTCGCCAGTAATGAGGTTTTACTTTCTTTTGCCGGCTGTTGGGTTCGTGACGACGGTTTTTTAATTTGATTAATTTTTAAAATATGCATTAATAATTGTGGATACAAAGAAGTGTTCATGATTTAGTGATATCAAAGTTAATTGAAAAACTTTTTGCATATTAACCAGGAAGAGTTTTCGAATAATAAAATCAAATATTCCCTAATGAATCTTTTTGTAATCTGATTCATTTAAAATATTTTTAGATATTTATTACTCCACAAAGCAAGATTTTTTATAATAATAAAATAAATAAATGCTTGGCTTTATTTTACGCAATAAAGATCAGTTAGTAATTTTGTTTCTTTAAATAAAATATAATAGTGAATAAAAGATGTTTGGTTTCCAAGTCAAGTCAATCTTTAAAGTAAATTTCAATTTCAAAAACCAACAAATAAGAAGGGAAATTGTTGTCTCATCGGTTATTACTTATTATAGAATCGAACACACATCTTCGATTCTTCAAAATAGTCCCAATCTTTCACCTTATAGTACCGTCCCGGGAACACAGAAAATCCATAAAAATATCTGCCGGCTTCGAAAGTAATTGATAGAGACTCATATCTCACTCGCATTGAATGCGTTTTCCCTCGGCTTACGCAGCAGTCATTCAATCCAACTTACGCGACGTGCGAATCTTTCCTTTTCGACGTAGCGATTATTCTTCCCCGGCAATTTGCCACCGTAAAAGGAGACAGAACGGTAAAACCTCCTCGTAGATGTTCGCTTTTTATATTTCCTTGTCTCGTATTGAAACGTCGCGCGGCGGGAAATTTTCGCTGCGGAACTGCAGGAAAATCAATAGGGACATTCGGAACAGAGGCTTCTCAGACTCTCTCGTTGTTTGTGCGCACCGAGCTGCTCTCTCGCATGCATTTCATGACTCTCTGTACTTGTTTACGCGTGTGTTTGGTGATATCGGAGAACTCGCGGAAAGCCCATAACTTTCCTGGAGAATATAAGCTTACCTGCAGTGTACGCTTTGCATTTTATTTCTGTCCTTCGGTATAAGACTTTGACGTTTCCAGTGTCAAAATAGACTGTCGCTGTGTACGGACACAGAAGAAGTGCGAGTGAATTTGAATTTGTGATGATGTATACCTGAAATATCCCATTTTATATCAGATGTGAAATAATGAGCTAAAATTATTTTAGCGACTTATTTACAGTTGCATCTCCCAAGAAAGGGTCATAAAACCCTTAGAGTTGTTGCAAAAGAAAAGTCAACAAGTTCATAGCCGTATTAATTTCACCATACTCGTTAATTGATTTACAATTCAGAAAGCAAAGTTTTCAATCCTCAAAAAAGTTCTTTCGTGAATCTCAAAAGCGACTGCGAGAAAAAAGCTCTCCACCAGAGGGGAGCGAGAAAAAAGTTATCAACTCAGCGGTCAAAGGTTAGAAAGTTGGGGCTTCGCATAATTACGGTATTAACACACTTCTCGCGGCTATCGGGGCCTCGGCTTATCGCCGTGCAATACAAAATTCATGAAATCGGGGGGTTCCTCGCCTGGTAAGAAGGTTGTAAAAATAAAATATTTAAATTGTTGCAACAAAATTAGGCAAATCGGTTCATATGTAAATATGGCCGAAGTGAGCCAATGTAGATGATTTTAGCATACACAGTGACATTTTATTATATTAAAAAGTTCGTACGGAACATTTGGTAGAACAAGCAATTCCAAAAAAATTGTTCTCACCGCCCTTGATTTTTAACGCTGAAAAGGGTCTAAAAAGGTTAAATTTTTGTTAAATTTTTAGTAAGATATATTAACCTTTTGACCGCCGGCATGACGCCTTTAGGCGCATAAGATTAATACCATATATTTTTTATCAGATTTCTCATTCCTAATGTATTTTGGCGTGCTGAACACAATTCTGCCATCTAAATGAACTTAAACCTTTGATTTTTGCATAAAAACCAAATTTTTTATAAAAATCATTAATATACATTACTTTTTATGTATTTAAAATGGACAAGTAGGAAAATACCCGAACATTCCTATCGACGATTTTTCTGAAAAAAGGCGGAAAATTCAATTTTCTCAAAACAAAAAAATGCTATCGCATTCTTCAAAAAATTCTGTACACAGAAGATTCTTATAAGTTTCCCACAAAAATGCACCGTGTTCGAGTAAAAAATTCCTGAAAATTGAAGCATACGCTTATACCAGCGCCCGCCGGCATGATGCCTTTAGGCATCATGCGGTGATGGGATATCTACCACTAGTTGGGAGACACTTGTACGGAAATTTCCGATAAAGTATCACTTTTCTAGAAGAAAAAATGCCGGCAGTCTGCAGGTTAATAGAGTAATACTAATTTATTTGCGGAAGATGGAAGGCAAGCTTATGATAAAAAACAGAATTTAAAAGAAAATAACAGATCCTGTATTGAGATGTTAAGAGGCTTTTATAGAGGGGTGTTTGACTAAGGCGGTAGGGTCCTTTTGCCTCCAAAGACAAACATGCTTAGGGCGTGAGTTCGAATCTCCGTCAGTTCGAAACTTCGAAGGCATTTTTAATGTTGTCGGAAATTATTAAATCTATTAGTCAAGATAGACAATAAGATGATAAAGGCGATAATCAATTACCATTAAGTTTGGCATTAAATGTAAAATATGTAAAACAGGAGATTACTGATTATTGTATTGTGATTAAAATATACTGTATTGTAAGATACTGTATTGTGATTACTGTACTATGTACTGATTAGAAGCAAAGTTTTTCTCTTTTGGATATTAATATTGTAAAAGACTAAAAGTTAGAAGTCAGTTGTAGTTGATAATAGTCACCAAAAAGAAAAACCTCAATACTTTTAGCTAACGGAATAACTTTTTGGGAATAGTATATTGTGCAACAAGTGCGGGAAGGAGACTATTCCACGAGTGATACACGATATTTTTTTTAAGAAATGCATGAAAATGGTACTTTCGAGTGCTTAGAATACAATATACAAGATAAATTTTTTTGTTTTTATTCATTTATTTATTTTTGTACGTATAAATAATAAAATTATATTTTTATATTCCATTGAGTTTAATTTTTAAAATTTTTGTTAAAAATTATTTTTAAAAAGTAAAAAAAAAAAAAATAATAAAAAAGTAAAAAAGCCGTAAACAAAACCATGCGGCAATGACTCATTCACGCACTAGTGCGGGAATGGGAATGCTTTCCCGCACACGTGAGGGATTATGAGTTTCTCTCACAAAAAATAAGTACGAGAATGTAACATTTTCAGGCACGTGTTAAAAAAAATATTATTATTGTGAATTTTTGGGGTTTGGGTCTACTCGGTCTTCCAGACGCATGGGTAATCCCTTGGAGTCCCCCCTTTTTCCGCTTCTCGACCTAGATCTTCCCGACCGTTGCCTCTCAAAAGGTTAGCAAAGCCAGGGCGTCTCTGGCAACGAAGTGAATTTCCTCAAAGTAGTGGCTTCTTAAGAGTCGCCTCCTACTATCAAAGAGGGCCGGGCAGTGACAGAGTATATGGAATGTGGATTCCTCCTCCTCATTGCAGAAGTGAGATTCTGGGTTTCTTATTAGCCCCATCCTGTATCTATGAAGGTTAAGGCAGCTACATCCGGTGATTATCTTTTGGGAAAGCAGACTCGTCAACTTTTAATGTAATAGATATACTCGGTAAATTTGTTAAAGCAAGGTTTCAGTCATTTCTTCATCAAATACAATCTTATTTGTTTCTTATTATCTTATTGCAAAGTTCTTTACCTTTAGACTTGTCAAGCAGTAGCGATATCGAGTTTCAAGGGAAATTTAAGAGAAGACTTTTTCTTGATAGAGGTACTAATATCGAAGTTCAAGATGAGTTTGGTTACACACCAATATTTTATCCTACTCAGTCAGGTAAATATAGCAAAAGTAAAAAATTAGTAGGAGATCTGTTTTTCAAGTAACCAAAAACCGTCTCAATAATAGTCCTTTTTCTCAGCAACAACTGTTCATTGAGCGAGATTAGCGCATTTTTCATGTGTTTTTTTTTCGCACGTACCATACGGAAATCTATCTCTCGCGCGCAAATGTCGCGGCGAAGAATATCGAGGTTTTTGCGGAAAGGACACGAGGGAGAGAAAAACAAGGGAGAAAGAAAGTTTCTCCAACTGACCACGGGGGATAAATAAGGTAACGACCTTTCTTTGTCGATCTTCTGAAAAGAATTCGAGGTTTTCCGAGAGGAGATTTACATGCGAGCGGATCGCGCATAATTACATCTATCTACGTGCGCGGGAGAGTTTCAGTAGGGTAAAGTGCTTCTGAATATATATATATATATATATATATATATACTAGGGGGGTACCCCCCC
>JAWWEO010019364.1:0-14941 GCA_035582975.1 Ormyrus labotus | reverse complement strand
GCGGCGGAGTGATACCAGAGAGTTCGCCCCGCGCGACTACACACACATACAAGCTCGCGCGCGCGTAATCACCGTCGGGGGCCCTCAGCTGTTTCCCGCCAAGCAAGCAGCAGCAGCGGCAGCAGCAGCAGCCATTACAAAGAACCGACTCTACTGGGCGCCTTCCCCCGCGCGAGTGAGAGATCGAAAGCGCGTGTTGTTGTTGCTCTACGCACAGTGTAATTTAGTTGGTGCTCGCGAGTACTGCTACCGCGTCCGTCCTCTGTGTGTTTTTCTTTTTTCTCTTCAATCCGGGCATTGCCGAAGCGCGCACAGTGCGACGGAGAGCAGCTTGTTTCTCGGCTCCCCCGCGGGAGAGAATCGGTGAATTCGCGTGCAAGAGCGGTGTGAGTTCGTTTCCTGTGTGTTGCCGTGAGAGGTGAGGTGAGGGGAGAGCGAAGGAGCCCGCCGCAGCAGCGAGGATTCTTTTTGGCCACGCGGAAAAAAACGGCGCGATCACGGGATTATGTCAGTGTTTGCCAACAGCGACCTGCTTGAGGAAATCGTCGAGACGACCGAGGAGCAGGAGGATCTCTGCAGGTGAGTCCGATGTACAGTGCGGCCGGGCATTTTTTTTTCTTCGCCGCGGGCGCAGTTTCGTTTTTGTTTTCCTCTCCCCGCGCCGCCCGAGGAGCGAGAGGAGCGCGTGCGAGCCTTTCCGCGAAAGCTCGAGGCGCTCTGTTTTTGTTCCCGGCGAATCTCGCTCCAGAAAACTTTGATTCCGAGCCGAGAGTGCGAAAGCTTTGTATGGAAAAACAGAGCGGCACTGGCCGGCTGATGTGCGCGCCGAGGAAAATTTTCAAGTCCCGGTGCGCAGTTACGCGAGCTCGTTAAATATATTAAGCGCGCGGTGCACGTGATGATTTATTTTGTAGTCGGTGCACAATGTTTGTCGAGAATCTTTTTTTTCTTACTTGTTTTTTTTTTTTTTTTTTGTTTTTTTTTTCTTTAGAAAACTTTTGCGAAAGTGACGAAAAATGAACAATTGCACGTCACTTGTGGGTCTTCCTAATCCAAATGTTTTGTAGATATTATAAGCTTTTGTTTTCAATTTTCATGGGGACAACTAAGAGATCAGTGAAATGGCTTGCATTATTGGTTGCAGCTTGCACTTGATCGTATGATGTAAAATTAGTTTTTCCCGACTAACCTCTATCGGTTATTCGCATTTAAATTTGTTTATTTACACGAGCATAACCGTACACGATGTACTTGTGTATAAAAGCGAAAAAATCCAAATGATGTATATAAATAAAAGTATACTCATTGGGCCGTTTAACGTATATTTATAACCGCCAGGAATATTTAAAAATACTCGTAAACGTTGGTGGAAATTGCACAGCTTTATCGAATTACATAATGCGTTACTTAAAGCAGAAAACGTCCAATTTCGCGTGGACAGCAGGTAAATTTACTTTTAAACACATGATAGGAGAATTTCGAGAAAAGCCAAGCCAACGCACCGTGCCATCGAACTCTTCCGAGAAAGCCGGCTTTCTTGGAATCGGCGTTCGAGGCATTTTTCCGTCTCTCTCTCTCGCTCCCCAATGTTTTTCTCCGGCTAGAAGCGTCCGAAGGTCGCGCGAGGTCGCGGAATTATAGTTTTCCGAGAGTCGCTCAGCTGTTTCTCTCCCTCTCTCTCTCTCTCTTTCGCGACCGGCTGCGATCAAGGACGGAGAGCTGCCTCGATTATCACCGGCTGTAAGTACATAAATTTTCGTGTTGTGTTTGAGAACAGGAGAGTCGATACGCTCGTTGAGAATAGAGCCTTTATGATTTTCAAGTTTTATCGCGAGCAGTGCTTGTTTTGGGTTGTATATAGAGGAGTCGATTTTCGCTCCATTTTCGGTTTATGCGTCGAGGGCATCTTGAATTGACCAAAGTGCTTCGATTGCCTGCAATGTGGCACCTAAATTTTAGGCAAGTAGTTCTGCGTTTTATAATGAAATTGATCCCTTTTCTGTCGTTATTCCCCATTCGTGTAATATGGCTAATGCACGACCGCTTTTATCGTTATTGATTGCTCGATAACCATAAAAACGGATTACTGTTTTGTTTATGTTTTGGGTTAATATTCGAAACAAGTATTGAAGTAAAAATATTTAACTGAAATTTACCGAATATTTAACTATTAGCGTGACTCTTTGATGTGTATTCTAAGTGTATCTAAATTGTCTTGATTGAAAAATAGAAAGATAATGTTATCAGTTAAAAATACAGTTATCGATTTTATAGTACAATGTTCATATTTATGACAATTTTTATCCTTAATGCTAAGTTTCACTATCAATGCCGTTTCTTTTGCACATCAGCATAATTCATTTGTTTCTCATCTTTTCCCGACGCCAAACCTTATGTTTACAAAAGTGCACTTATCGATAATTTTTCTTTCTGCTTACTTTGAGTGCAAATGCACTCGCACCCGTTAAATTTCAATAAAAACACCACGAACCGAAGCGACGTTAACGCGCAAAGCCCTCGCGATCTCTATAACGCGGGGCGCAATAGTCTAATGAGAAGCAGCGCTCGCATAAAGAGCGAGAGATTATTTTCGTACGCAGCAGCCTTCGGTCCTTTATCGCTCTCAAGAGAGAGAGAGAGAGAGAGACGTTCCCGGTCGTGCGCCGGCGGCTATTTTCGAACGGCAGCGGCATGGCAGTTTTCGCGTTCGTTGCCGTCGGCACGCGCCGCCATGCCATGGGGATGGCTCTCTCTGCCGTCTTCCTTTTTTTTTCTTTGTCAGCGTCACGATAGGTGGAGAAGTTTTTCAAAGGTTCCCGGAACGCGGTGATAAAACGTTCATTTCGCCTTGCGATCGGGCAGGATTGTTCGTAGGTGTGTGGAAACGTAAGTTTTACAGGCTTTTCGTGCGCCAGGAGCAGAGATCGTTTTCCGATAAATTGTGCGTGCGGTTACGGTTTTCGGAGTACATTTTTAATGCGATTAAGGTTGTGTGGTCTATACCGACTGAATCAAAAGTCAGTCGAGATGTAAATCATTATTAGTAACTATATATTTAAACGTTTTTATTAACTTTTCCTTGTTAAAAATGCATAAAGGAGACTTTGCTGAACACTGTAAACCGTATTATAAAAATGGAATTATATAAAAATAGTCAGTTTTCTTGGTTTTTAAAATCGTACATTTGAGGTTTTCTCGAATATCGCTTCCAAAAGTGCCAAGGTTTAAATTTTTATTTATTTTACATTCATTTAGGCTCATTTTATTCGTTTAAGTATTTCCTATCGATTCACCAGCATCAAAATGGGAAAAGAGTTTGTGTAACTTGGTTATTAAGTATTTAAACGTTACTTTAAAATAGTATATTACGCACCTAGGGAGGTAAAGTATTGGTAAGCTCATAGCGCGTGTCAAACACGTGCTATGGGCTTGCCATTTTACCTCCCGTGGAGCGTATACTATTTTTTTGCCTAGCGAGGACGAAAATACAACGTTCCCGTTTCGGCGCCGGGAGGGAAAGTAGTACTTTCGGCCCGCTAGGCAAAAAACTTATTTGAATAATTTACGATGAAAAAAAATTATTATAATTTTTTTCACAGAAGTCTATTACTACTTTTATCTATAAAATATATTTTAAATGCATTGCATCCTCATTCAGTCAGGCAGCGTGAGAGAGAGAGAGCGAGAGAGAGGAAGAGAGAGCGCTGAAAGAAAAGACACGTCGTCCCCGCTAAAGAATCGCTCGGGCAAAAATTATAGTGCGTGGCGGGCAAAAGTCGAGCAGCCAGTGACTCCGTTGGGCTGCAGAAAAAGGTTGACGTAATTGCGGAAACATTTCCTCGAGTCTTGCGAAGCGAGAGAAGATCGAAAAGTTGCGCCGCCGCCTCTTTTTTCTTTCTCTCTCGCTCGCTCGCACGTCGTCGCGTCGTAAGGCACGTCGCGCGGAGAGGCGAAAGATGCGAGAGAGGCGAAGGAGAAAGAGGAACCGCACGACCGTTATTTTTGCGCGAGGGGATCAGCTCTCTCTCTCTTTCTCTCTCTCTCTCTCTCTCTCTCTCTCTCTCTCTCTCTCTCTCTCCTTCTTTTCGCTTTCTTTTTGCCAGGCGCGCGAGAGCGCAGAAGCCTCGCCCTTCTTTTTCTTTCTTTGCGACTTTGTATATATCGTGCACTCGGCCCGCCGAAATTCCACAGGGCCCCCTCCCTTCTCTCCGTTCGGGCTGCGCGCGCAGCTCTCTCTCGAGCTTTGACTGTTCTGCCGGTTAATTATTACTACAAATAAATCGCGCGCAGATTAGATAACACGCGGTGCTCCCCTTGAAAGAAACTCGACGGTTTACGTCGAGGAAGAAATCAATGTAGCACGAGTTGGCGAGGTTTGAAAAAAAAATTGGAAAACGCGCGGCTTTAGCGGAAGCCGCGTCGACCGCTTGTTGTCGTTCCTTCTCCTCGGGTCTCTCGGCTGACTCGCGTGACGTAAAGCCGGCGGCGGCGGCGGCTGACTCTCGGAACAGCTGGAGCTCTTTGGGGATTTTCGGACTGCGCCGCGCCGCGTTATGAATAGAGCCGCGCGCAAAATTTCATTGTGCCGAGTCTGAATTTTGAATGCCGCATTGTACCGCGCCGCTCCGCTGTCCGAGTCGCTTAATCTTCCACGGCTGCTGGGAGAGAAAGAGAGAGAGAGACTCCCGAGGTGTCGCTGATTTTCATGCGCCGGATTACGCGACGTCGGCCGGCTGCTTCGCCGTAAATTGTGTGTACGTATAAATTGAGGAAAATTTCAGCTCGAGACAGTTGGATTTTATTTAAAATCTCCGGGAGTTACGGAGCAGAGGGAGTCTCTCTCGCCACAATGGGCTACATTCTTCGGCGGTCTCTCGACTCGACCGCTCGTCGACGTCGTCGTCGCGGCGCGATAGCGATCATTCAAATATTTACAAACACAGAGTCCTTCCATCGTCGAGGACAACGACGCGCGCGCTTACCTTCCTGTGTACACAGCGCTCCGTTCCTCGCACACATAATCGCTAAAACCGCGCCGCGATTTCGCGGAAGTCGACCTTCGACGGCTCCTTTGATTTTCCTCTCTGTCTCTCTTTCTCCGTCGGCGGCGCGTATAATTTCGCCGGAGAGCTAATTTCGCCCTCTTTAACCGATTAACGTTTTAGTTTGGAGAGGGAGAGGGGGGGGGGAGGGACGAAAGTTATGTCGCTTTCTCCTCTCCCCGAGGATAATAATCGCCAAGTTTCGACAAAGGCGCAATTTATCGGCGGCAGCGTCGCAGCTCCTTTGCTCTCTCTTTCCCTCTCGGAGGCTGCGCCGCTATAATGCACAAATTAAATTCTTTCGGCGGCGAGTCGAGAAAAGCAAGCATTGTCTTCCGGTTATCGGGACGAGCAGCTCGCTCCGAATTATTACGGGGAAGCGGCCAATTGAAAACGACGATAAGGTTTTTGATTTTAACCGAGTTTTATGACTCGATGAGTCTCGGGTGGCTAAGAGGGAACGACAAAGGAGATTTATATTAAATTGAAAGTCGCTCGATAACTCATTTAAAATTGACGATTCTCTCGAATCGCACAGTTTTGACGGCCCGCTTTTTTGTTTTACCAAGAAGAGGGGCGTGCTTTTACATGCGGATAATGAGCCGCGGGGACGAAAATTCGGACGACAACTTTTATATGAATTCGTCGAGATGTATTAGCATAAAAACATCTGGACGCGAGGACGCTCCAATAAAAATCGCTTTTAATTGGCGAGAACGCACACCTCCATAAAAGCCGCCTCTAAACTCCGCGGCCGAAAAAAGGAAAGTCTTGTCACCCGCAGTTGTACCGAATTCTTCGCTCGACTCAATTTTTCGCCTGCTCCTCCGCTTAACCTCAAAACTACTCAATTTAATACCGCGGAAGAATAAATTAAGCCACTCTCCTCTCCCGCCGCTCCCCGTTCGGCTGAATTAGCAATGGTAATCTGGCGGCGGCAGCGGCGGCGCACGCTGCAGTCGCATAGGCAGAGAAAGCTGCAGTTTTGCTTATTTGAATAAAAGCATCGATTAACGCGCCGGGAATATCGCGCTAAAAATAGAGGAATTTTCGACGCCGGGTAGTTTTCCATGTAGATTCCCCTCATATTTACAAGTGAAATTAGATCCTCGCCGGGATACGCGGTGCTATATATCCTTAATCTTGTGGGGCCGCCTGTCAATAGTGCAAAGTCACGGCGGATCTTGGTTTTATTTTTTTTTTTTTTGCAGTTAAAAGAGGCGAATATCGGTTTTATTGGCGCGAAATTAACTCGCCGGCGCTTTTAATTATTTATTCCGCGACGAGGATACATCGATTCATTTATTCAAGAGGATCTTCGAGCTAATTTCGACGCCCGAATATGCAAAATTCGAGCGACGCGAGCGACAAAGTTTTGCGGTAAGTCGACGAATATTTCAATTCTGTTTGAAATTATAAGTACCGCGAGAAGAGGGGAAACGCGTGCGCCTCTTATCCGAGAGTGCAGACCGCAACGAAAGCCCGCGAAATTGCGCGCGCGACATTGCTTTTCTCTCGGCGCGCTGCACAGTCTTCTCTCTCTCTCGTTCACTTTGTCTTTCTCCGCGCTCCGAAACCACGATCAAAAGCAAGAGAGGAGCTCTCAGGGCCACGCGCTCGCACGCACACGCGCACGTACACGCACAGCACACGCATATCGGAACGGGCAGAAGAGAGTTAAAAGATGGAGAGACAAAATAATGGCTGAGGGATGGGTCTCTCTCTGTCCTTTGTTTACACTCGACAGTACCAAAACACGACTCCTCTCTCGGGGGGCCGCCTCTTTGGCGCTCCGCGCGGCCCGGGCAATGCACGCGCTTACGTGCACAGCCCGAGTGAGAGCGCCAGATGAAAGGGCGCGAGAGAGTGGGAGGGGAGAGAGAAATTAAGGAACCGCTCCCGCCGCGGCGTACGTTTTGCATGCGCGGCCGCGAGCTGCAGTGTGTGTTTTTTTTTCTGCGCGCGCGCCTCGAATTTCCAAACGATTCCCGCTCTTCGGAGCTTTCGGCGGGACATGATTTTTTTTTTGTAGCAGCCGTTCTTTGAAGTCGCGACTTTTCCTCCCATCGGCTTTTGTTTGTTTTTGTTTTTGCGACGATCACCCGACGGAAAGTAAAAGTAGTCGCGCGCTATCTCGAAAGGTCGAAAAAAAAAAGAAAAAAGAAAAAAGAAAAGAAACGGGCCTATACTCCAGGAAAGATATGTACACACGCAGAAAAACGCAAAATCCCCGGTGTAAAGATAAAAGCGTACAAGGTAAAGAGAAGCTCGTATATCCGCACCTCGGAACCGAGCGAGCGAGCGTCTCTCCGCGATTAATGACACAAAACGCGCGAGATAATTGATAAAGAGAGAAGGTGCACTTGGGCGCGTGCGTGCGAGGCGAAAGAGTGTGTTGACCGCTTCGGGAGAAAGAGGAGGAGGACGCGCGCACTTTGGCTCTCGCGACCGCGTCTCTCTCTCTCTCTCTCTCTCTCTCTCTCTCGCGAGTTACGTAAAAGGCACGTTTGTTGCACAATAATCGACTCCTATAAATAACTCGCAAGCGTGTGGCCCCGGCGTCGAGTCGATTTTTACTTTGCGTCCGAGCGCACTCGCTTGTTTACATATTTTCCTTCGCCGACGCGAGGCTGAGTCTGCTGCTGGTGTCTTGGGCTTTTCTCTCTCTCTCTCTCTCTCTCTTTTTTCTCCGTCGTTTTTTCGCGCGCGGTTTACATTGTCGACGACGAGGAAAAGACCGAGCTCTGTTGCCTTTTATTTTTTTTTTTTCTTAAAACCGGGATTCCTTTGAGGTTTCGTTTTCGCTCTTTTGACCAACGCTGACTCGGGAATGTTTATTGCTCGCCGCTCCGAGGGAATGTGCGGTTTTCAATTAACGCCGAGGGATTTTCGCGAGTTTTCGGGCTGTGTTTTTTTTTTTTTTTTGTAATTAATATAGATAATTGATAATTAACTGAGTAATTGCTCACCAGCAGAAGTGGAATGGATGAATTGAATGCTTTCTAGGGTGTTTAGCGCTTTAATGTAATGCGCATTATTTCAAGTATCACAATTAACTGGTAAAACCGTCTGTGAAAATTACGTAGATACGAATGAACAAATTACAAACGGCAAACGTATTACTTAACATTATCATCATTGCGAGACTAAATCTTCTCGACGCGCTGGAATACCCAGTTATCCATCAACTCGAGCGCTCTAAAAACGAGGGAACTCCTTAAAAATGTATCGCGGTCGATTCCTTGTTTATAAAGAAACTCAATCGCTGCCCCGCTCGAACCGATTCGTAATCGCTTCTTTTTCGCGCGCACTTGACATTCCTGCGCCTCAGTTTTTTCCTGGGTTTATCCCTGATTTACGGATCGATCGGCGAAAAAAAACGGCGGCAGCGGCGGTGATTAATATCCGCTATCGCTCCTCTTCCTTTTCTTACCCTCCCTTTCATCGAACTCGTAATCCGCGCAGCTTACGCGCGTCGCAGTTCATGCGTGTGTGTATGTATATGCGAGACGCACACGTGCGCATCTCGCCGCAAAACTCGTTTCTCACCACGTGACACCGACTCTCGCTTTCGTCCCTTTTTCCCTCCGGAGAACGGCTGACCAAGTTTTTCATTTTTTTTTCGCGGCGCTGCTATAATCCAGCGCCGTGCGCGGGAAATAAAATGCGCGTCGCGATAGTTTGCGTTCGGCGCTCGGAGAGTCTTTTTCCTCGAAGCGGTTGAATTGCGCGCGATTTCGTGCTGCTTCACAGCGGGAAGAATCGGTCCTTTTTTCACTTCGGGCGTACTGTTTTCTTTTTTTTGACGTTACTATTTTTCCACCAATCAGATCACGAATAAACTGACTTCAATTACCAGCCCATCAATTTTTTAAAGAAGGAAAAGAGCGCCCGCGTATTTTGATAAATTGATACAGGCAGAAATGGTTTAGGGTTCAGATTGGTCATTGTGAATATCATTACGCAGACTCCGGAATTGTTTCCTGAACATTGCTGCCGCGCTGTTAGAGTTCTCGCACATTGTAGTTGAAATTACAAACAAAAGCCAAACGTTGATAAGATAATTTTTTCATGTTATATTATTAATACCGACAGTTAAGCCCCTGCCATTCGTTACATAATCTTAAAAATAAGACTCCGAGAGTGCGAATAAATTGCAAAACAAATCTCTCGCCAAGTCGCGTCGCTCGCCAAGTTTCCCTCGTTATTTATTATCAAACACGATTCGAAAATAAAAATGCGCGACAAGCCTTTCGAGTGAAAGCGGAAAAAGTTCAAGAGTTCAGGAGGGCTAAAGCGGATGAGCGAAACAGCAGGCAGGCAGCAGCAGCAGCCGAAGAAACATCGGAGAATCGAGCACGAGACCGCCGCCGCCGCCGCCGCCGTTCTGTCGGGGAGAGAAAAACACGAGAAATCAAGAAGGGGGGAAGAGCGCCTCAGCTGTTTGCCCGGCAGTCGGGAGCGGAGAGTCTATGCCGAACGCTCGGCGCGCGGTATCAGCTGATTAAGCGATAAATCATTGCGTAATTAGCGGCGCGCGGATGTCGGGAATTACTTCGCGCCGCCGCCGACGCCGCCACCGCCTCTCCTCGCCGTAAGAAAGCGGCCGAGTGCACTGCGCACACACGCACGTCGCTCCTGCACCTTCCGCGTTTCGCGGAGAGGCTCGGCCTTTTTCGGAGATTTATCGGGATCGGCAGGCGGGAGAGCGGACGACGAATAAAATTCATTCCGCGCGGCACGAAGGCGCTCTCGGTGTGTTTTAACCGCTCCGCGGCCGATATTCAAATCGGCCGGTTATATCCTAAACAAACCGCGCGCGCGTTGCGCAATCCATCATCGACGCGCGCGGCGCCTTTTCGACACGTCTCTCGACGGCGTCGTCGTCGACGCGCTCGAAAAAAAAAAAAAAGAAGAAAAAAAAACTAATGTATTCGCATAATAATATCCCGTCGGAATTATCGTACGCCGCGCGTACGGTCGGCCTCGCGTTTTTTCGCGCCCGCGCGGATTATTCATTCGAGAATTTTCAACTGCTCTTTCCGTTTGCCGCTTGTCTTTCTCTCTCGCGCGAGACGATAAAGCAGCGAATTGACTCTCTCTCTCTCTCTCTCTCTCTCGGGCTGTACGTTTGTCGCTCATTTTTGCACGACGAGATAAGACTTTCGTGAGCCGAGAGTACGGATTCGCGTGTGCGTGTATTGGCGCTCGAGATAAGAAGTCCATTCCAGCGTTCTGTCGTGTATCTGTGAGAGTGCGCTCGCGCTCTCTCTCTCTCTCTCTCGAGATAAACGGCAAGTATGCGTCATCATGTGATTTTCTCGCTGCCGCCGCGTGTGCGTTTTGTTTTCGGAGCGCGCGCGCGTCTCGAGAGAGCCGCTGCGTTCGCCGTTCGGGACGCTTCGGTTGCCGAGAGAGAGAGAGAGCTTTTTTTTTTTTTTTTTTTTTTTCGCGCTCTCTAGGGCCACCGGGGCCTTTTAATAACGCGGTTTTATCGACTTTCGAGCGGCTATTTCTTTTACTCGGGCAGGCGCAATTTTTCTATTGGACGATTGCGCGGTTCGGCGTGATAAAATTGTTAAAAGTGTGTCACAAGAGATAGGCACGTTCTGGTAATAGTTGCATTAACGCCACTTTTCGTATAAGCAGCTGTTTTTAAAACGTTGTGTATTATTTCGCAATGTTATGCAAAAATCTGAACGTTCGACGATTCGCCCGGCGAAGGCGCAAGTTTTCCTCGCGAGTTACTGATTTAGCCGTCCGGACTGGACTTGACAATATCTTGAAAGTTGAAACTATTAAGCTCGACTACATTTTCGTATGTATTCTTTTTACTCAAAAGACTGAGAGAGCAGAATGGCAAAGGAATAAAGCGGCAAGGCAAATATGAAGAATAACGCGCTGACGGTACTGAGTTACTTTCATTTAAATAGCTTTTCAAATATTCTTAACCCGCAAACGTCCGTTACCCCCTGGATTATTCGCGTATTAAAATAAACATGTATAGGAGAAGGTGTACTCGGCCTGAGGTGGCTCAGCCTCTCCGGCACGACATTAAAAACAATGTTCGTCCCGGTGTCGGGTTTCAAATCCATCCCCGAAGAATCCAATTAGAGCAATAACTTACTCGTCGTCCAGAGTGTGGGGGGGTGGGTGCAGGTTTCGCCCCGCTTTGCATACTAACGCTCATAAATCTGCGGCGGCTCGCGGCCCGGACGAGACATTATCTCGTCAGCTGTGCTCTCTCGGGCTCTCCGCCACCCTCTTTTGCGCTCGGGGGCTTAATCAAAAGAAGATACTTCCCGCTGCGGCGGCGGCGGCGACACTCCCCCCGCTAACCCAGTTAACTCGCGGCCGGAAGCGAGAGCGCGGCCCGCACGTCGAATTAACGAGATTGAGAAATATTACGGAGGAGAGAGCGAGTCGCCGCCGTTAAGTCCATTCCTAGACGAGGCCGGGCAAGTGCAAAGGTTCGCCACCCGCGCGCGCACTTGGACGGTCTGTTGCGTCGACTCTGGCCGATGACGATGACGCCTATATGTTTGTACGAGGCGAAAGCGCCGCGGCGTAAGGAAGTTCGAGCTTTATTTTTTATGTCGATCCTCGAGATATTATTTATTCATTTCAAGTTTTTTTTATGCGCAGGTAAGTGCTATCGATTACACGCAGTCCCCGTATTTCCTTCCGAGTATAAATTTTCACTTGAAAGTGTAGCATCGACCAGTCAGCCTAGTTATCCGCCGAAGACAGGTGGGTGTACATTCGATTCTTTAACTATTAATCCAGCTCTTGAGCTTGTCGAAGCTGACTACTCGCGAGCAGGATGGGGATGAAGAGCATTTGCGCGCGAGTTCACGTTGCACTCTTTATGCAAATCGCTCGACTCGCGAGGGACACAGAGAGAGAGAGAAAGAGAGACGCTGAGAAAAATTTTTTGTACAAATTACTATTTTAATAGCACTCGTGGGACACACTTGTATTTTAATAATTTTTACCGCAAGTTTATTAATTTTTGCTATATATTTCGTAAATTTTACAAATTATTTGCAAATTTTACAAATAAAATAGTAAAAATTATTAAAACATGAGTGTGTCCCACGAGTACCATTAAAATAGTAATTTTTAGAAAAAAAAATCTTAATTTTAAAAAAAAAATTTTCCCAGTCGAGAAGAAAGAAAGCGAGGACGCACCTCGAGAATAATATGGATTACCGACGGAATAAATTCGTTATTCAAATTGTACGATCCCGCTCGCGCCGCGTCGAGAGAGGCTGCGAAAAAGGGGCGGCGAAGCTAATTAGCGAATTTTATTAGCATAATAGACTCGCACCGCGCCGCGACGAGAGCCGGGCCGTTACGTGTCGCGCGTATATAGCGGTGATAAAATTTTTCCACCGCCGTCAATGATTTAACGCGTTTATTTCAAAATGCGCTCGTTCCGGGTACCACTCGCAGCTACTCATCGGCGGGAGATTGATTAATCAGCACGTGGAACGCTAGGAAATTCGCTTCGAATTGATTTCCGCGAACGTTTCGGGCAACGGGACGGTCCGGGTTTTCGAAGTAGTAAAGTAAACAAGGAACGGTAAAACGCTTATCGCCGCCGACCCCTATGCGCATTTTGAATGCGCGAAATGGCAATGGAAAACAATTTTTAAACCACCGCAATTTCAGCCTTTTTGTGTCTAGAACCGCGAAGAAAAAGCGATGCGGGAAAACGATGCGTTATAAACGTTTGCGCGCTACTTATGTAAATAAAAGCATTGTAGTCAAAAACACACACTGTCCGAGCAGTTTTCGCGTCTCGAGATAAACAATCGTCGCGGCGGCCAACGCAAAGTGCGCCGAAATAGCAGCCGGTCGCACACAATTCGCTACAATTAAATATAGATCAGGGCCTCCTCTCGGCTCCGTAATAGCACCATTGTAAAACCGGCGGCGATTGGCGCCGTGCGCTTGCGGGGCATACCTGAGAGAGAGAGAGAGAGAGCGAGAGCTGCGCCTGCGCGACACTTTGTGCGCGCCTACACGTTTGGCACCGCGCGCGCTTTTCTTCGCGGAGAGCGCTCCTCTCTCTCTCGCGCGTTGGACGGCTGCCCGCCGCCGCCGCTATTTTCCATGCGCCTACCGGCTGTCACGGGAGTCGGGGAAATTCGGGTTGCCAGATAGACCACCGGGAAAGCTGCGCCGCTCGGGGCCCCCGTCTGGATTTAGGCGAGATTTGTTTTCCTTGGCTGCCGATGCATTTTTCGATGCCCGCGGCGCTCAATGGCGAGGGGAACGGATACTCGGGGATTGATTGCGGGGATCGAGAGATGCGGGAGTATTTTTTAAGCCGCCGCTTTGCTCGTTTGTAGAGAAAATCTGTTGTTTTCAGTTTTTTTTTTTTGTTAGTTTTTTTCTACACAAGACTCGTTTTCTAACTCGCAAGGTCTGCTTCGAGATATTCTCTTTTGTGTTTAAAAATCAATTTCATTTAACAATGCTGCTTCGTTAACGCGTAAAAACTTATCAACTTCTCGGAACTATTGATTCTCATAACGGACAAAGTCATCGCGCACAAAGTAAGTATATCAGTTTGTTCTCTCATTTTCGATTCTTCCATTCTCTCCATTCAATCTCCAAGGGGTCGTCGGTAAAAACGTGAAAAGCGGAGAGTCTTTTCCGCCAGAGTTCACCTCAATTAAGTTGCATTTGTGTGGCCCCGCGAGACTCTCTTAATAAATAAAGTCTGAATTGTAAAATAAATCCCGAGAGCGGAGAACCGTGGAGTGACAATCGCGCGCGAGAAGTCATTCGTTCATAAACAATAAATATTGTTCTTGATTTATAGATTTTTAATTCCGCGCAGAATGCTTCGCTCTCTCTCTCTCTCTCTCGCGGAGCATAAGTTACTCGGAACGGCGCCGCGCGGAAAGAGAAAGAAGTGAATTATTCGCCGGCGAGTCAACGCGGTTGTGTATATATTTTGTACGCCGTCATATTCCTGAGAGTGACTTATTTTCCTCGCAGCCGCCGCCGCCGCTCTGCCTGCCTCTCGCGACTTCTCTTGCGTCTTGAATTATTGCGCGCCACAAGGCGGAGACAGAGGACGATGATCGTTGCAAATGAAAGCCCCCCTTACCCCCGATTTGTATCTTTCTCGTTCGTTTTTTTCTTTTTCCCTTTAATTGCTCGGCGATTTCACTCGGCGAAGATTGCAATTTAAATGCTAAGCAGTCGGCTTATTATCGCGGAAACGGATAGCCCCCCCGTAGATAAATATCGCGCCTTTGCCGTTTAAAAAAAATTACGCACGCTCCGGGTGTAATTAATCGGCCGAGCGGTATAGAGGAGGGCATTTTTCAAGTTCCCGTAAATCATGAGACACTTAGCCGAGTAAACAGGTGCAATGCCGGTCGTCGCGCTCGTCCATCAGCCTTTAAAATTCCAGACGATCTCGCCGGCCGATTTCGCGAATCGGCGTGCGCGCTTTTCCAGGGGATCTCTCTCCCCCTTTTTGTCCGCGTTCTATTTTTAACTTAATTAACTCTCGAACCTCCGCGAGGTGCATTAATGCAGTAGACGCGTCCTTAATATCGGCTCGCGCGCACGCATAAAGCAATTAAATTCCCGCGCGCCGCTCTCGTATTTGTATTTGGCGAGGTGTCCCCCCCCCTCCCTCCCTCCCTCCCCGACAAAGAAAGTATATACACACGCGACGCTCGACGGTAGCGGCGCAGCCGCGCGTTTCTTCGAATCTCGAAGACGATAATAAGAGGCGAGGGTGGGAACCGATCCGTGAAGTCTTCAAACCTGGAACGACCCTTTCCAGGCTTTTTTGGCTCTCTCTCTCTCTCTCTCTCTCTCTCTCTCTCTCTCTCTCTCTCTCTCTCTCTCTCTCTCTCTCTCTCTCTCTC
>JAWWEO010019363.1:0-14952 GCA_035582975.1 Ormyrus labotus | reverse complement strand
TCAGCGACCTCAAAAACATAAGGTATATATGGTCTGGTCCGTGGGTTTTGACATTTTTTTTTTTTGTGTGGCTGTGTGATAGATACTTGTGAAAAAATATATGGAATAGTGTTACGAATATATACGATTTCAGCGTTGATTAAAAAATTTTTATGATTACGAAAAAAAATTATTGTTTAATAATTCACCCTCCGACGATCAAAAGTATATAGTCGAAGATTAGATCTAGCATCAGCCGTTTGTAATCTCAAGGTAGGCAGGATTTTAGCGCATGAATAATCCATCAGCAGCTAATACGATAAGCCGAATGGATATTTCTGATCTCCAGCGAGGCGCGCGATTTGACCCGAAATAATTTCGCGCCACTCGGCTTTATTGATGGACGATTCAACCGGTCGCCGCTCGCGAAAGTCGCGCTGCAATTATTCACTCGCGCCGAATTACTTCGTTAAAGGGCGCGCGGCGCGGGTTCGAGCAAACATTCGACTCCCCGGCGATGTTTCCGTCATAAGCCGATAATTTAAGCCGCGCCGCGCCTCTGCCCAGCCTCTGCGCGTTCAATTGTAATATTCGCGCGCGCCCGGATACTTTTAAGTGGCTGTAACAAATGCTGCCAATAAATTCTGTAGATCCAAGATCGTGGCGGTGAATTAAGGGCCATTAAATTCAACGCGCTGTAATTTCAAATTGCTGCGCGAATCAACGCAGATCGGAGGAAGTCTTTCAACGGGCGTTTAGCGGCGCGTTAAGATATTGACATTACGTGGTAAAAGAAGGCGGAAAAGCGTGTTTCCTTTAGGCTGAACGTTTTCCTTGCACCGTCATGGGTAAAAGGTCAAATTTACATTCACTTTATCGGTCGTCATTGATAGTCGAAAGAATTTAATTTTACTTGAAAAAAATAATAAAAATGTTGATGTCTCAAAAGATCTGTCAAACTGTTCCTTGAACAATTCCTTGCCAATATTTCGATCACTTTGTAATCATCTTCAATGCAGTCGAATTTATCACTAGATATTTGTCCCGAAGATGATTACTAATAAATAATCGAAATATTGGCAAGGAATTATTTGACATCAGATTTCAGCAGCAGAATTTTCATTATTTTCCTTTTTTTTTACCAATATCGCAGCTGTAAGCTGAATCAAATTACAACCTTTATTCGAAAAAAAACTCAATTTCTCCTCGCGCGCAGGTAAAAATCTGAAATTCTTATTACATTATGCCGCATAAAGTCAGGAGCCAAGGGGTGGAAGACCGTCGGAGTCTTTTAAATTAAACGAGATTGGACTTAGCCGTGCGTATCTGCTTATCGGGGCAAGGCTTATCTTCCGGCCGGTGTCGATAGCCCCTCCGGTTTATCTTGCCGGGGGTCGCTCTTTAATGGGATTTTCTACACACGCGCCCCGAAGCAGTCCGGGAAAAGCCAAGAGGCTCTATCTCCTTGGCGCGCCCCCACCCCCGTCTTCATGAAGCGATTCTTCTCCTCGCGCGGCAGCTTCTTCCTTTTTTTTTTACCTTTCCATTGTTATCGACTTTGTATCATTCTTATACGATATTTCTTTTTGAACTCGATTTTTTTTTATTCACGATAAATCTCAAGTTCCTCCATTCCACTTTCCCGCGCGATATTGTCCTTCTTGATGTATTTATTTTCTGCTTCCTTTCAAACGATGAATAAATCTGAGGAGGATCTGATTCTTTCATATCAGTTAGCGTATTTGTTTGGGTACATGAGTAAAGTCATCTTTTCCTTGTACGTGTGACTGAGCAAGCTTAGCTGACAAGCTCGATTCGAAATTCATAATAAGAATTCTATTATAGGAAAATCGGACAATTGGTTTTTGATTGGTTAATTGGAATTGTTTTCATTCAATATCAAACGTCAAATTTCTGTAGAAAATCTTGTCCTAATTAGAATTTGATGAAAGGAGTCTACACCATTTTAATTTTCAAAATTGAAAAGACCGTAATTCGTTTTTCCACTCGATCCGTACCCTTTCCCCTTTAATTTTGATCCGAGTTCCCTTTCTTTTTTAATGCATCCATTTCTCTTATTTCTCGGGTTCTTTGTTGCAAAGCGTTGCCCAGGTAACTGGATTAAACCCTCAGGGGGCTTCTTGGAGCCGATTCTGAAATTTGCCGAAGGAGGATCACGTAACGTAGTTAGCTTCTATATAGAAAGTGTTGGCTGGCCAATGTGTGCAAGTTCGGTCTGATTGGGTGAATATTACGAACGGAGATCGTATTCCCCGAGCGTCGGTTGCCGAGAGCGAGAGATTTCATGTTCGTCGAAGGCAAGCTTGCAGGGGATTTTCAACCGATGATTTTTGCTTTTAATTGATTATTAGAAAACTGTGGGGAATATTAGTTGTATTATTGGATAAAAATGTAAAAGTTTAAATTAGACAACTTGTTTACAGTTGATTCTAATGTTTGTCTTATAAAAGCACACTTTAACCGAATCACCGATACAAACAAAACCCCACTTTAGACGAAGCCGCTTAGTATATAAGTCAATTACCGAGGTTAACTAAACACGAAGAATGCGTCGGTTAAAGTTGACGGTTTGACTATATTTCATAGTTCAATTACAACTTCTGCCGCTCAATTAGCTTGTATATACAAGGTAATTGCAACTTTTAAAACAAAAAATAATCTTTGCGTTACCAAAAAGACAAAGTATAAAAGTGAAAAATATTAAACTTAATTGTTTAAATAAAAATTAAGCTAAATCACTTATTCCCGAAGATGCTTTTCATTACGTGTAGCAAATTCATTGAATTAATGCACAGCATCGGTATTAAAGAGGTCAAGGTATTATCTTCCGACTAGAGTTTCGCGGGTCAATAGCCAGCAGCTTACACAAATACTCGTGCAGTCTAAGAGTTCGTGATAGGTCCGCGCAGAGTTACCCTATGGAGGGGTTTATAAATTTTAAAGAAGGTTGCTGCTGGATTTAGCCTTATCAAGGAGAGAGTTACTTTGAAGCTCGTGTGCAGCGAAAAATTGCTAGATTAGTCAATAATTTAGCCGCAGACCGTAAAGTAATTTTACAAAAGATATATTTTATAACATTTATTATAAGATTATAGCAAGCAAACTAAATATTGGAATGTACAAGCCTTAAAAATACAATTAAAATTACAAGAGATGTTGGCAATCATAAATCAAGCTTGAACCAACAAGCAAATTTTAAAAGTAAAATCCAAAAAATCCCTAAACAATACCTACACCTAAGCTCGAGCCAGCAGAAAGATTTCAAGTCCACCTCAAACAGCCATTAGCATTGAAATTTTCGTCCTCCCGAGACAGTCGCTCGTGTCAGTCGTCCCGCTGGCATCCCGAGCGCTCGGCGAGCCGCGCGCCGAGTGGAAAAGCGCGGACCGTCACCGCGAGGCGTTCACACGCGACTCGGCATTCTTTCGACGCGCCGGGCGAACAACGGCTCTCCGTTCTCTCTCTCCCCGCGGTCTAATTGCTCGGCAAACTTTGCTCTCGCGCAGCCGAAGCAGGAGGCGCGTACGTGAGGGCATTCATTTCCATCGGGCGACCCGCGTTTACCTCGGCGAGCACGTCGCCCCGTCGACGCGCCGCGTAAATATGTTTATGAGACACGGAGGACCGCGGCGCGCGATAGCGGACTTAGCCTGCTTCGCTTTTTAGCTTCTCTATATACGCGTGTTTTTCTTGACTTTGCTTCTTTCGGCTCGAGTGTATTGGCTGCGGAGAGATTTTTCCGAGAAGCTGTTTTCGAGCCTTTTTTTATTGGAGAAGATTGAGTATCGAGGCATCGCTGGCGTTTTTATCATTCTTATGGTTTCTTTCAAATTATGGAGAAGATTGAGTATCGAGGCATTGCTGATGCTTTTATCGTTCTTATGGTTTCTTTCAAATCATTCCAATGGTAACTTCGAGAATGAGCTTTTTAAAAGTTTATCGATTGTAGCAAGAAAGTTTTGTCAGCAATCATCAAGTTGCTATGTTTCACAAGAGGAATCTTCATTCTTAACGCAAAATTACTTTTCGCTTCTAATCTTTGCAAAAAGCCATACATTTCGAAAAAGCATAAAGAAGCTTATTTTATTATTTCAGTAAAAGGCTCTTCTTAAGTGCTTCATGAAAGTCGACGCAGCGCATTACCGACACTTTCCGCGTGAATATTTTCGTACGCTATCTCCCGATAGGTGGATTTGGTGTAGCCGGCGTATAAATTTCCCACTATCTAAAATTTAGTTCTCCGCCGAGCAGCTAATCGATACTCTCTTTTCCTTGTGTATTAACGATTAACTCGTTCTCCTTTCCAGGCCCTTTTATTTACCCGCCGCACACTAATCCGCTTCGCTCATATTTATTCAACGATAATTTTTCAACCCCTCGTTCAGCACACGTTACAAACACAGAGTCCCTCTCTCTCTCTGTCGAAACAGAGCTCGGCGTCAAATCTTGTTTCTAAACATTAGCTTTGTCGGGTGATACAACAGTGCGACTTTATTCGGCGTATCGCGGCGCGCTTAAATTTACACTGCCGCGTCGGGCCAAAGCAAACAATTCATCGGCTCATCTCGCTGTCTGTTTTGGCCGTAAATGCTGATAGATAAGCTCCGGCTCGGTGCGCTTGCGAGCGATTTTTCTTCCCCTCCCCCTCGGTGCGAATGCGCATGCAGCAGCAGTCACGCGGGAGCGACGCTTACGGTAAACCAATGCAATCAAACGCTCGTCGGGGAAAAATTGCCTCGCGGCGGCAAGGCGGTAAGCGAATAGTGTAAGGTTTGCGGTGCGCGGATCGGTTGACGTTTCCAAGTGACGATTCCGAAATTTTTACCGGCTACCCTTTGTGCGCCGCCCGATAAAGGTGCGCTTTTTGCTCCCGCCTCTCTTGTCGTTGCTTTTCTGTTTTATATTTTGCTTCCTCCTAGAGGAAGCTTTGGGATAGTAATTTTTGGAGTTGTTCGAAAAACCTATTATAATTGTATTTTAAGGTGTCAGGAACAAGAAGAAATGGTTTTTGAAAAATGTCTGTATGGATGTATACTTTTAAGAATAATCCGAAAACGAAAACGTGAAAAGTTTCGTCGAAGATGAACTAAGCCTCTAATTCGGAAAGAGTTTAGTCTTCGCTTAGGAGGTTGTGCTACGTATTTTCAAACTTTCAATTAAATCGTGAAGAATTTTACGCAAACATGACAAAGCTTCAATTTACTCATTTGTACAGTTTAGTGGAATAAAGACTGGTTAAAAGAAGTCGTCGAAAAGCACTACTATCAGAATTCAGGCTTGTTGCAGTTTTAAAGAAAAATAGTTATACTATTTGTATGCATGCATTGCTGCACTTTCTTCGTCATTTCCAACTTCTACGTTGGATTGTTTTGAAGAATAATATCTTTAATTTCACATACAGATTTTACAAACTCTTTCAGTCATCTGTCCTGTACAGAGGACAGAGTATTAAATTTACTTATATAATACCGTAAAGCATATTTCGAGGTTTAAATGCTTAATTAAGCTTCAGTTTTACTCAAGTAATTATGTGCAAATTAATGTCAGACTTTCTGAATTTTTACAAAGATTAAAATCAAATAATTACAAACCTTTTCAGAAGATCCAGTTGAAGAGCAATTACTGTATAATTTTCGATCTTTCTACTTATAAGCAATTATTTTCCTACTCTAATGATTTTGCACGTATATGTCTACTTTTATTAACAATTTATAAAAATATTAATTAGATCGTCCCAAATTATAAAGTAGTCTCAATATTATTGACACCCCCAAAATGTACGTATTAAAAGTTTAACTAAAGTAAAATTTTTAAAAAAATATTTAATGTAATACATTCTATAATTATACTTAATATCAATACTTTATTCTAAATAATAAAAAATCATGACTGAAAGGGTTAATATCATCATCCAGTTTTTTTTCATATTTCGATTAGAAAAGTCAAATTCTATTTTACACCTTCCACAATAAATACGTGAAAAACACAACGCAGCTTTTACCCCCGTAGTAAACGCCACAAATTCACTCTCGGATCACAATTAAAAAGAAAAATTCTCGCGACCTCCCCGTCTCCCGGTCGAGCGTTTCTATATTAGCCGCCATAAATCCGTTAACAGCCCGGGGAGAAAAGTAATTCCGCGCTCTCTCGCTGTCGCGCTTTTCCGCAAGCTGCGCGCGCGCGCGCGCACCGTGGAACTTTCACCCCGGCCGAATTATAACGAACTGGCGCTGTTGTGTACGTGCCCGGGCGCTATACGGCGCATTTGGGAGATTAGCGTAAAGGTGAAATTCATGCTTTAGATATTTGCGGGGTTAGGCGGCCCGGCAATTTGCAGTAGCTCCGAGTAAATGGCTAATATAAGTCCGGTGCGCGCGCGCGCTCTACTTTAAGGGCCTAGGTGGCAGCCGCGGTTGCACGAGACATTATAACTCCTTTATGTTATTCTCCGCTTTGCCGCATACTGCCGGCATATTTTTCGGTTATTTATCGCCGCTGGAGAGTTGCGCTCCACAGATTTATTCAGAATTTACGGATTTACAGAAATGCGCTTGGGTAACGAGTTCTTTTTTTAAATCATTTTTGCTTTAAAAATTCAGAAGCCTTCAGGAAATTTGATTCAATTCCTGAAAATTTCTAATTATCTCGCTTAAAACTAGATTCGCCGAGCTGGTGGTGTTTTAATTCCCTTACTTGGCGCTCGTACAAAACAAGGAAGCGTTCCCGGCTCGGGTCTGGCTAAAGGTGCTAACGACGTAGAAAGCCGGCGCGCGAGGTGTCACGGGAAAATTTGATATCGCGCGCGCGCCGCGATTTCGCCCCTCTCGCGCGCGACGAGCGTTCCGGCTCGTTTACGAGACAGTCGCCGGGCGCGTAATCGTTTTACAACGCACACGTGCGCGCGAGCGAGCGAGCGAGCAGCCCGCGGAGAGTGAGTTATAAGAATTCTCTCCGACGCGCTTTTTTGCCCGCGCAACCCCGCTGCTTTATGTGCCGGGTTTTCAATTAAATTTTGAAATATTACGCGCGCTGTAAACTGCAGAGGCTTTCCCCTCTCTTTTTTTATAAAGCAGTCGGTTTTTACTTCGGGTAACGGAATGACCGGGGAGCCGAGTGGGTAAATAGGCGAAATCGTCGTCGCTGAAGTTTTGAGGCCCCGGTGGTTTACTGCTTTTTTAGATCGCGCTTAACGAGACAAACAGCTTTACGGGGCCTGGAAATGAGATTGCCGACTCTGCAAGTGAAAATCGTCAATTAAGATAAGGGCGATGCAGGAATGCATTAGTTTGGTCGTAAGATGTCAAGTTTAATAGTTTTTAGGCGACGGCAAAGTTTCTGTCATTCTAATTTTTATACTCAGTTTTAATTATTATTTTCTATTTTTTACAGTTACACAGAGCAAGTGATAATTTAATTTAAGAATTATAAGCTTTTAAAAAAAAAAAAACACATTTTTATTAAAAACAAAAAAAAGAACCATAAGAGCTAGGGTAGCTTTTTTTCTCTGAAATTATAGGTATTTTTATGTTCTTTAAATTGGCCTTTGTTCGATTCAAATATTTCAATCCCATCATTAAAAAAAATTAAAATTAAATTTTTCAAAAATCGAAAATTTGCGATAAAACAAAAACAAATAAGCTAAACAAAAAAAGATTTTTTTTCCGCCATCAAAAAAAAAGCAAAAATATGAGCCGTGAACGATGAAAATCCGGCTAGTAGAAGCTGAGATCCAGGTGTATTCACACACGTAGACACACACACACACGCATCCATCCATACAGACATTTTTCAAAAACCATTTATTCTTGTTCTTGACACTTTAAAATACAATTATAATAGGTTTTTCGAACAACTCCAAAAATTACTATCACAAAGCTTCCTCTAAGAGAGGGCAATAAGTATTTATTCTTATATTATTTTTATTTTGAAGCAAATCAATTAATTCTCAATGTTAAAAAAGAAAATATTTTTAAAATTCCTTCATTTAATATTTAATTGGTTTTGATAGTAAAACAATTTATAATTATTACACATTAAATTAAATTTTCTTTGTTAATTTCGTGAAAGTTATTGCATACTATTTATTATAGTTGGCAAAAAATTTGGTATGAAAGTGTATTATAATGAACATATTTGTTGAGAGACTAAAGCTTATTATTATAGTTTTGTCGACACATATGTCGCATATTGTGTGTCCCGGAATATTAATCCATAAATTTCAAGCTTTAATAAAGAAAGCTCTAATCTAAACTTACTCGGCGCAATAACTACACCTTCTGACTAAATCCTTCACCTTTGTGTAAATCCCTTCTTCGAGCGAAACTAGAGAAACGAAGCGAGCGGGAATTAGTGAACCAAGAGAGAAAGAGAGAGAGAGAGAGAGAGAGAGAGAGAGAGAGAGCAGAATTGACGCTTCACATCTTACGCCTTACGACTTTGCAATTATTTATCTTAGAATATGGTCTTGGCTAATCTGCATGTAAGTGAGGTAATGTATGCATATTAAACGCCTACAACTTGTTCCGTATTGCTCCGTGTGATTTTCTCCCAGTCGCTTTGTATATTCTCGCCTTGTGAGTACGTTTCATTCTATGAAACAAGTTCTGCAAGACATATTATTCAGATCCTAGGTAAATTTTCTCGCTTTATAAGCAATCATTATTTGTTTAATCTGATTTCCAGTTACTTTAAAAAAACCGCTGCCAGTTCATTGGCACTTAGCTTTCTCCTAACTAATACGATTATAAAATGGTTTTAGAACAACTCCAAAAATTACTATCACAAACCTTCCTCTACAAAGAAGCAAAATTCCTTTCAATGCTAAAAAGATACATTTAAGAGCAAAGTTTAGCTGTTCTCGGTCATTGAGAAGTAAAAGTACTGTTGTTCATTGAGATTTTCGTATTTGCCGGAACGAAATAGTAAAATTTAAAAGACTATACAAGAAATTAAGGAAGAAATCTTCTTCTAATTCCGCATTGATCATTTTGTCAGATTTTTCATCTTCCCGAGTCTCTATACTCAACGATACACTTTGCAACACATAGAATTTAGCAACCACCAACGGGCGGCCTGCACGCGCAGCCGCGCGATTCCCCCGATCGGGCATTCTGTCACATGCACATCGCGGGCAACTCCCGCCGGAGGTGGCCGAACTTTATTATTACGAAATTGCCTCGACCCCGCGGGGCGCGAGGAGACCGCTTCCCGCATCGCGGCGGTCGCTTCCTTCTTCGGCTCGTCCCGCGCTTAACTGGGCGCTGGGCGTCTGAAATGTTGCGCAGTTCCGAGCTCAACGAGAGGATTAGCATTAATGACTTAATTACGATCGGTCGACTCTTTATAAAGAACCCTGGCTATTCAGCCGTGCATTACGAGATTAAGCGTCTCAATTGCCGATCTTTTTATTCGGCCGGCTGGCTCGGGGATTGTATTGCTCGTAATGACGAATTAAATCGAATTTGGACCGCGTGAATCGGCGTCCCATGTACAATTTATTCATTAATTATCCTTTTATTGTATAATTGCGACTAATCAAATCAGGGGGTACAAGCTGTAAACATCGAAGAATGTAATTGTCTCGCTGCAATTAAACGTGGTCGTCAGAAATTGGAATGCTTTGAAATATTAAAGGATTATGAACAATGAAACAATGAGTTGATTGCAATCCATTTTATAAGTTTAGAAAATTAATAATCGCGCTATAATATAGTCGCGTGATTTACTGAAATATCAATCACATTTAGTAGCCAATAAATATTTGATCGACTATATTCACGCAAGAAAATCACATGATATAATAAAAATAGTATATTGTGCAACAAGTGCGGGAAGGAGACTATTCTACGAGTGCGTGTTAGCCGTAGTGGTGCGGAAATAAGCCATTCTCGCACTAGCGTGGGAATGGGAAAGCTTTCCCGCACGCGTGAGGGATCATGAGTTTCCCTCACAGTAAATAAGCACGAGAATGTAGCAGTTTCAGGCATGTTTTAAAAAACAATTTTATCAAATGAAATTCGTTTTTTATTTCAGGTGTGTCTAATATTATTCGAGTTATTTACGAAAGGCTAATTATATACTAAATAAATGCAATACAAATTTTAAACACGGCCAAGAAAAATTAATTATTATTTTATACAGTTAATAAACAAAAATGATATAAAAGGAGCATAGCAATGCATAAATTTGTATCTAAAATATAATAAATTCTTTACCGTTAAATGAACTACGAACGAAGCTAAAGCACAAGCTAAAAAAATTAAAAAAAAAAGAGACCAGTTATCGATACTTTAATCCTTGTTTTATAATTGAGCCGATGGTCAATAAAATGCTCGAGTAATTAATCCAAGCCGCTCTGGCACGCAGTACAGCGCGTATTAAGTGCCATAACACCGCCGGGGCCCTGATTGCGGTCTGCGAAGTCCGATGGCAGGAAAACTGCATTGAAAACGGCTTTCTCGTGACCGCGAACCTCCGCGCGCGCCTATCCATTCGGCGAAATATTCATCGGATATTCCGCATAGGCTATCACGATCAGTAACAGGGAAACTGCATTTCTGCGGCGTTCCAGTAATCGAACGAAGCGGAGAGAGTGACCGAGCGAAGGGACGAGGGAAGCCGTGCGGTCCGAGCGGGGGCGGGAAAAAAGCAAATAAATTTGTCTGCTCGCCCCTTTTTTTTCGGCCTCGTCTCGTGAAATATTGAAAACCGGTGAGAATTTTTACATGGCGGACATTTCAAATATTTTCGATTCGGAATCTTTTTTTTACACGAGCTGTGACATTTCGGCGACGGCAGTGGTTTTTTTTTCTTTTTTTTTTCAAGAAAATATTTTCACGTTGTTAGAATTCCGTTTATCACTTTCGTGTCAGTTCCATGTAGCTTAAAAGTTAGAAATATTAAAATATTATAAAAATGAGAGGAACGCGAATATTGGCATTTGAGGTATAAATCTGTGCCCTAGAAAATATTAAAATCAATTTTAAGTTTTTAAAGTGTAACATTTTAGATATAATTTTTTCCCTTAAAAATTATTAAAGAAATCTACTCGATATAATCAAGAGATAATCAAGAAAAAGTCTTTCACGCTGAATTTAAATATTAAAAATATCTCGAATAAAAGTGGAATAATTTGTCGTCAGATACCTTGGAAAGAAAGTAAGAAAAGCACTCGAAAACCCACAATATCATTAACCCGCAGAACGAGCGCAAAACGGGTGTAAAACCAATGTCCGCGTAAAAGTTTCGCGATGCTTCAGCATCGGTCGCCGATATTCTTCCCAGTGCATGAAAAACTTTAGTTGGCAGCGGCGGTGACTGATCGCCACGCCGGCACTCTTCCTCTCTCTCTCTGCTGTCCTGTTTCTCATTCTTCCCGTCCTTTCAGAGGCGAGCCTATACATAACACGCTAGAATGACTGATCGAGTCCCCGGATGTTTCGCGCCTGCATCGCGTTTTATTAAAAAGTACATTAATAAACGTCTCTTCGACCCGACGGCCGGCGACGTCGTCGGCTTTTACGGGGGGCAAGGCGAAACTTTTTCAGCGCGAGATTCTAATACGAGTGGAGCTCACTCTGGAATGGACAGGTCTCGCGCGATTTCCTTGTTTCTCGCCGCTTTCGTCGGCGGCGGCGGCGATCGTTCGTTTTCTTTTAGTTTTCCGAAGCTGCGCCCCGGCGCGGATAAAAAGTTCTTGATTGAAGGATTTAGGATTTCGTCCCGGATTGAATTGCATCCGAGCGAGAGATAATTAAAATTTCGACGCTAATTCGAGATAGTCGATCGGAAGAGCTTTAGTTTTTCGATACCCTTTTACGATTGTTTTAATTAATTAATCGTACTTTCGCGAGCTCGTGAAAGCTGCAATTTTCTAAAGTGTTGGAGTGGAAATGATTACCGGTAAAACTAAAAGGTTAAATGATACGAATAAAATGAACTTTACATCAACTTGAAATAAAATATTGATGATAAATTTTACGCATCATCGTAATGACAAAATCAGCAAATTGCCAGAATTTTCGTTACAGATAATTAATATCCATCAAATATCCGTGATAAATTCTACAAAATGTTTTAAACGCATCTAATAAGAAATCCATTTATAATTTAAAAAGTTTTTCGTCTGTTACGGCTTAAAGAGTTTTGTAACGAAGCAATTACGGTTTGTTATGCATTTTAAAGAGCTGCGTGCCCCCTGAATGCAACTTCGCGATTATAAAACTTTTCGATTTATTATGTGCATAACTAGGTGCAAGTAAAGTCTGGACGAAGTTGCGGTCAAAAAAGTTTCTAAGTAAGGGCTCACATTTACATTCCAGTTGCATGTTTGCTCTTTTGACTCGAAAGAACTTAATCCTTCGGGCTAAAGAAGTGTATAAAAGAAAGTTAAACGGCAGGGGATTCAAGTATGAATTATGATAATAGTCGTTTAATCTTGCCAACTTTTATTTAATTGTCTTCGCGCGGATATTCTATAAAGCACTACAGTTTTCACGCGAGAATAACGTTTGAACGACAAATTCTAGTATTAAATTTTAAAAATAACAATCTCGATTCTATTAAAAATTAATATATACAAATATACAATTTGCAGCACTTAAAGCATTAAATGTATCCGTACTTGTGTCGCGAAAAAGTTTGGCATTTCATAAAGTGGTTTTCTTTAATATCGTTAACTTGTCTCCAAATTAAAGGCATTCGACGGGAGGCCATAAATCTGAGCGCATTAAGAACATTTATAAGTAAAAATGTCAAGTAGCGCCAAAAAATTCTTAAATCAGTGCCCGAGAGAAGGAAGAGACGGAGAGAGAAAGGCGAGCAAAAAGAAAAGTCGATGGATGAAAGAGATCCCCAAATGTCTCGGCGTGACTCGAAGCACATAATTCATCCGCTTCCTCCATCGATTCCGCATTTCTCTCTCTATACTTCTTTTACCTACTGGGTTCCTTTAGCTTTTTCGTAGTCTCTTTGTTCGAGAAACGTAAAGCCAATCCTGATGGGGTCGTTTCCGGTTTACTCACTTTCACATATATACGTTTTTTTTTCTTTTCATTTGTGTTCGTGTATTCATTAAAATTGAATAGTCAACAGAGCTCTTCCTGAATCAACTGTCACGTTCGCACTCACGTGTCTTTTTTTGCTTTCGTATATGTTTATTTGTCAACACGTATTCATCATTTTATTACTCTGACGCATTCTGCCGTAATATATAGTTTTATTTTTACGTGCCAAGCAGATTCTTTGAAATAAATTCTTTCCTGATGATTCGCTTAAACTATTATTTTTTTTAATTAAAATCTTATTTTGACTATTCCCTTTGTCGGTTTTTATTAAAAAGTTTCGTGCGTCGTTCTAAAGCACTTTGTAAAGCATTCTTGAAAGGAAAAAATATGCACCGCGCACTTGGAAATTGTAATTTATGAATCTTAATCCTCCTACTCTCTTTCTCTGTCTCTGGTTTGAAAGCTTTCTGGAGTAGTACAGCTGAAAAAGATTTTAAATTATAATTCTTTGCTGACGTTTCTAATTCGAAATACGGCGGGATTTCTATTTCGGACTTATTAATAAAGTTACGAGAGTCTTCTTCTTATCCCCGTGCCGGCTCACGAAAATTCTACTCCAGCATTTTTATTCGCTTGACTTTTGTTCCGAACAATAGACTCGTTGAATGTCAATCTCTACTTAATTAAACCCTCGCGAGCATTCGCTTTATGACATTTGCACTTAGACATCTTTCTCTCGTGCTACCTCGCGTTACTGTCCTCCTCCTCCGCGAGCGGCGAACCGCGCAGTAAAAGAGTCGCACAAAGCGTCTGAAAAAGGAGAAAGGAAGAATCGGGTGCCGCGCTCTTCGACCGCTGCTCATAGTAGCGCGGCAAATGCTTTTTTTACGAGTCGCGCGCGCGCGCGAGAGAGAGAGAAACCGATTGCAGAACTGGTATATACCCGCGCGTCGCGCCCCGACGACGACGCGGGATGAGCTGCGCCTTTGTCTTCGGCTTTTATGCGCCGCGACTCGCCGTGACCCTCATCCACGCGGTGGGCACACACAGGCCTTTATATTAGCCGTGCATTCGCTCGTGCTTTCTTTTTCAGGCGAGCGCGCTTTTGCATATTTACCTCGCGGCGAGTTTGATGGACCTTACCCGTCAGCAGAAATGGGTATTTTAAGAAGGTGCCCGACGACGGCCTTTTGACTAAGATTACTCTGCCGGGTATCGCGGGACCCCCGAATGGATATTGACTTTATGTATTCTTGAGATATTTTTTACTTGCTTTCATTGGTTGAATGCGACTGGTAGGTGCGCGTAGTACAACTATTTTACTTTGACGATAATTTTTCATAGCTTGGCTTTCATTGTTTTATGTTAAAAAGTAATTATTTATACAATATTCTAATTGAAATAAAAATGTAGGTCCATAGTATCCACAATAATTGAATATGTAAATAAACAATGTCGAAACCGACGTATAAATAACGGTGGATAATAAATATGCACGGCAATGCGGATAAAAGCAATCAATCATAAAAAATGCTCTTGCCAGATTCATAACGTGTCAATGGCTCTAACGAGATTTTCATGTTTAAAGTACAGCCGGGGAGAAGAGAAAGCCGCAGAGCGGCGGGAAGATTCCGTATTTGCAAAGCCACTATTCTCTTTTCAGCTCCCTTTGTCTCGCGCTCGCATGCTAAATCTCTCTTCGGCTAAGTCTGTTTTAGCTGCTTAGGGGAAAATTACATTAGGGCCAATGATTAGATTAGTATCGTTTTACTCGACAATAGTATTAAAATAAATTCTTATATTTAATTTTGCTGAAAAGCTGGCTGACATTTGATGAAATGAATTACTTTGAAAAAAATTCTTCATCTGAATATCCCTGGTAGAGATTGAAAACATTAAATATCTATTTATAAGGTATTTTCAAAAATTTTACGTATAAAATAGGTAT
>JAWWEO010019362.1:0-14963 GCA_035582975.1 Ormyrus labotus | reverse complement strand
ATTTAATAACACATAAAATATTTTGAGGTTAAATTTTAGAATAAAATTTCAGAATCATTTATTGATATTTTTTTTTTGTAAATATTTTTCCTTTGTTTGATAACACCCATAGCTAAATTTTCGCGGCTTTTTTTTTAAAAGGACCAATCAGCAACAGTCTTAAAATGCTTCATTCTAAATCCATCACTTTTTTATAAGAGGAAAATAGAAACATTTTTTTTCCTGCCGTCAAACTTTGCTCGGCACCGCTCCAGTCCCCCCAACCGCGAGATTCCTCCCCGTCGGCCATTCCCTCCCAAAAACGACCCAAAAAAACCCCATACTCACTATGTAGAAAGCCGGTGTGTACAGTCCGAAGGATGCGGTGCCCGCGGCGAGCATCAGCATCCTCACCGGTCGGCTGGCCAGCGGGCTGAGATCGATGAGCGGCTGCCTGGCGGCCTTCAGGGCCGACTTCGACTTGGGCTTGAGCTTGTTCTGCTGGTTCTTCAGGTGGACGATCGCGTGACGCTGCGGGTGGTAGAGCGAGGCGCTCCGGTAGATCAGACCGAGGAAGAAGGCCATGAAGAGCACGCCGGTGATCGTCTGCAGGCCCAGGCGCCAGCCCAGCTTTCTAAGGGGGGAGAGAGGAGGGTTAGAGTTTTTGGGGGAGAGGCTTTTGTTTGAAAATTAGTAGGTCGTGTGCTAAATTTTGGTAGAAATTTTAAGAGTTTATAAGAGTTTTTCAATGTAACCCCTTTTTTGGGACTTAAATAATTCGCAGTGATTAACGGCGTCCTTTTCGGGTACTTGAATAATTCGCAATGATTGTATAAGTGACGTTTAATATGTGCAACAGTGAAATTAATTGAAAAGCAGTTTTAATTCCGACGAATATTCAATGACGTTTGAATTATTTATCATTTGCATTTTTTGCTAATACATTAATTTATATGCGACCGAATTTCCGAATATAATTAATTTACGCTCTCCAAAGGTAAAATCAAGGGGGGGGGGGATAAAACGCAATTATTTCAATAGAAAAACTTCCAATATAACGTTTATCTTCAAAGTCCGCCCTCGGCGAGAGAGACGCCTTACAAATAATTGCAAACGCTCTCGCGAAAAGATGTTTAATGCATCGACTCGAAGAGAGGGATAACGTTCCGCTCGTAAATTTTCATTAGAACGTACACCTTTAATATCCGCGTCAACCCGCACTTGGCGAACTCTCTCCCCCCTCCCCTTTGTGACTTTTTTAAAACCAGACCCGACGTCCGCCTAAATTACATGCCATTTTTTTTAATTCCCCTCCCGCGAGCTTAATAAACGCCCAGCTGCGCCTCGTGTACACATAAATTCGAAAAAATAAATCGCCAATTCGAACTACAGAGCGATACACGCTCGATATATAAATCCCGAGGCCTCCCCCCCGACTTTCTTATTGCCGCGAAAGACGCGCTCGACTCTCGAGAAGCTCGTAATGAATAAAATCAGGAGGGAGGCGATGCATTAGCATAACGTTACTCCGAAGTATCGGACACCGCTCGTTCGCGTATTCATGCCGCTTATCAATCGGATGTATTATCGAGCTCGTAAAAATTTCATCTCCGCGCGGCGCGCGCCTCCGGAACTTTTTTTCTTTTTATACGCGGCGCGCCGATTTATATAAATTAGACGGCCGTCATCGAAATTCCGCCCGGAGGTTCGAACTTATAAATATACCGGAACGCTCGCGAAATGTCTCCCCCCGCCGCGGCGTTCATTGTCCGACTCCGCGACCGCGCCTCTCTCCGCATTGTTTCTAAACTAGTCGGGCGCTGCTCCGCGCTAAATAAAAGAGGTGGTTTTTCCGCGCGTCGCCATATTCGGGTCGAGTAATTTTCGATTTCGAATTTGCTCTTTTTTCCTTCGCTCGTCGCCGCGTCCGTCTTTTGTTCGCCCCGCCGTGGAAGAGAGAGAGAGAGATGGACGTTTCGGCGGGGAGAGATAAAAACTTTTCCGACAGCTGCTGTGCGCGAGGCTCGTTCGACGAGATCTATCAATCGCGCGACGGTGTCGTATATATCGACTACTGCTCTTTTAGTGCGCCGAAGGGACGGGGGGAGGAAACTGCGTCTGCGATTGTCGGCGCGCGTCGGGGGTTTTGTCGGGACGTTTGACCGGGAATTCAGTTATCGCGTTGCGGACTTTAAATAAAGATCGCGGATTTTCGCGGCGGCCGCAATATTGTTTTGGCAAATTGCGATGGGGTACGAATTTTTTGGAGTAGTTTTCGACGACGATCGAAGGGAGCTTCTTTTAGGTTTGGGAATTTATTCGGCGGTGTACGCGAAATTTCGCGTTGCAATAGTTTTTATAAATAAATAATACAATTATAGATGGATCATATGTACAGTTTCAAAAAAACTGATTTTCAGCCTTTGAAGCTTACAATATTTGTATTTTAGATCATTTTAGACTGAAGGATTGTACTTAATAAGCAATTTTTTTTTTATTTATGTATTTTTAAAATTGAAAAAAATTGATTAATTAGATAAATTCTTTCTATTTTTTCAGTTTCAAAATGGAATAAAATATAAAAATTTATCAATTTCCTAAATTTCTACGTTTACAGCCGAACAAAAGCCTAAAAATGATTAATTTCCTTCGTTGCGAAGACCAAAAGTATATCAAATTTTCACTTTTTTCCTAAAAAAATCGAACATATATCATCACAAAAACAGTCAACGAACGTATCAGCTTTAAACCAGCTTTTCGAAACAAAACCATTTCTCCCGAGTGAATTTAAATTTAAAAACACCCGTTAATAATGACGAATTCCACCATAACGCTCCAACTCCGCGAAACTCAACTCCCCAATTAAACGGAGTGAAACGCGCAGTAGCGGTTTAACGGACCGCCGAACTTCCTCGATAATTTCCGTCCGCGGGCGCGAAATTAGCGGGAATTTTTCCCCGCTTCCCCGTCGTCACCAACAGAGAGCTCTTTCTCTCTCTCTCTCTCTCTCTCTCACCGACCGCGAAAAGTTCCTCTTCAGCGGCGTATATAAATTTCGACCGCCCGGACATAAATTCCGTCGCCCGGAGGATGATTCGAGGAGACAGCCGGAAGGGGACGGGGAAGGGGGGGGGGAGGTAAAAGCTCTCTCGTTCGAGAGACACGTCTTGCCGGCTCCTTCCGGCGTCGCAGGTGCCGGAAGAATTACGCGCGGAGCTGTTGCGCGCGGCGGCGGAGCGCCCCGCCTACTTTTTCGAACGAACCCGTAGGGAATTTTAATTATACTTTGGCGATAATATAAGCTCGTTTGTACTGGCCTTTGGATCGGGATGAAAATTGCTGTGGTTCGCGAGAACGAGGGGAGTACAGACTGTTATAGGGTTTCGTTTAATTGACGAGAAAATGTTTGTAAACGTTCGATTGTCTTTTTAACGTTTAATTAAGTGCGATTGAATTCGAAGGGTAATTAATTAAAAAGCAATAAAATAACGGCAAGTGCTTCTGGCGAATGGTAAAAATCGAAATGACGTTCGCGGAGGATCGTCCGGGGCTGCTTTCCTCCTTCGATGATTGCGGCGTGAATTTTTTCGCGAAATAAGTCAATCAGTAAGTGAAGGAATACGGAGAGAAAAATTCAAGAAAAATTACTAACTTTTCAGAAAAAATTAGTAATTTTTCCTGAACTTTTCTCTCCGTGAAGGCATGGGGTCAAAGGAACCGCGCTTGTCTGAAATGAATGTGTCGCTTCGTTTTAAATTGAATAACGAGAAGTTGCTGAGTGAAATATCCGAATTTTGTCGGACGACTGAAGGAATGTTTTTGAGAAAATTGTCAATTTTTTTTAAACTCCGAAACGAAAAGACACGTTTAAAACTTGTAATAATTTTAAATAAGACATTAACAAATTTCTTTAAAGTTCTCTCTAATTTTCATTGTGCCCGAATGAATAATCTATCGCGAACAGTAACACAGACACGATATTCGGGTCGCGAACTTTGGGGTTCGTTCTGCAACGGTAAAATAGGTAGGAAGCCGCGTCCGTTCGGTCTGAGGATTGACTTTTCGACGCGTGATTTTTAGCCGAAATTAAAAAGAATCGACGTTTCTTCAATCGCCTACGGATTCACGGAATATTTCAAATCACGCCATTGAAAAGCGAGATCGAATCCCGGGCGATGAGAAAAAGTTATTAAAAAAGCTTTGAGTTCGAAAATTATAAGGAAAGAAAGGCTCGCGATAAATTTGAGCTTCAATGAATTTTTTTATGCCTTTTAAACGATAAACCTATATATTTTGATCATATTTTTGTGGACGGAATTTAATCTCACCTTTCAAGCGTTAACCCGACGCGGCTTTCTTCATATTTCATCATTAGAAAACGTACCCGAAAATCACGACGAAATTCGTGACCCGAATGTACAAAATTCACCGTCGGTTTCATACTCTTTGTCCTAAGTTCGGTAAAAATCACTAAACCCCCACGTCAAATTTCAATACAAAGCCCAGCGATTTCCACACCAATTCAAAGACCATTCTCGAACAGCTACAAAGAGCACGCAATAATAATTTTTCCCAAAACGCTTTTCCCCGCCGCGAACCGACTTTTCTCCGCCTCTCTCCTCCGCGGCCCGGTTTATCGCCCCGGAAGAATTCGCGATAGTTTTTTACGCTCCTCTCAGGCCCGACGATTTGCGCTCGAACGCACCTGTGGATTTTCGCGGTGTGCTTTGTGTTTTGCGCGGGAGGCGGATTAATTTTTTTTCCGCGGGAGAACACGAGGAGCTGCTCTCCGTTTTCGGGGGCCGCGCGCGGTTTTTTTGTTCTCCGATGTTTTTCGCGTAAATAATTTTGACGCGGATGGAGGTTCGGATTATTATGTTTCGTCGCGTGAATCGCGAATTTCGCGAGAAATGTGCGAAACTTTTTTGAGGGAGTGTATATATCGTTATTGATTTGGAGTTTGATTGATTGAGGTAGATTAAATGTCTCCGCGGGTGGCTCTTTTTTTAAATAAAGGAGATAAAACAGTGACAGGCTTTTTCCTCCCGGAAATGGCAGTAATTTGACGATCCTTCTCGCTCCCGTTTCAGGGTACACTTTTAGTTTTTCTGGATGCTTCTTTATTTTTTTTTTAGAACATTTTTTAGAATTTTCACGATTGAGGTAGATTGAATTCAATAATAATTACACTTACGATTATTTATTAATGTTGTTATGTACGAAATAGAATTATACTTAAGCGTTCATTAAAGCTTCAATCAAAGCGCTAATAATTTACCTCCGATTTAAAGAGCAACGATATTATATTTTCGAATATCGTACGGTAAAATATTCCGTTATTCGTTACAAGCTTCCAAAAATTTGCAATATATATTCAAACCATTCACGAAGCGAAACTCTCCCATTACGTCCTCCCGCGAAAAATTCAAAATCGAATTCCCCGTGTAAACCAGCTCGAAATCAACGACCAAACATTCACCCTCCACTGTCTTAACAACGCGTTTCTCGCCAAAAAAAAAAAGAAAAAAAAATCAGCCCCCGCCGACGCGATAAAAGATATCCACAGCGCAGAGAGAGAGATCCGCAAGATTTAAAGCTCTCGAAATAAAAGCCCTCTTGCCGCGCGGACGATAAATATATCAAGCGGCATCGACTGCGGAGAGACGCTCGACTTGATATATATAAAAAAAAGCGAGAGAGACCCGCGAGACGCTGCCAGGAGAGAGAGAGAGAGAAAGATGATCGAGCTTTCGGCGCCAATCAATCCCGTCCGCGCGTCTAATCCCTCCTCGGCAATCGATAACGGCCGCGAGAGAGAGAGAGAAAACTTTGGCAATCCGCGCTCCAGATTCCCGCGGCGCGGAGGGGGGAGAACAAAAAATGGGTTGCAGGCTGTCTCGCTAATTACGCGCCGCCGTGGTGCAGCGCGCGATATGCCGATGCGCGCTTCTTTTTTTCTCTCTCTTTCTTTCCGAATACAAGCGGGAGGCCCGGGAGTCTCGGGAGCGCTTTTTTTTTTCTTTTTTTTCTTCCCGTCCGAGTCGTCCCGCGCGCGAAAGGTGGCGCAACGGGCCCCAGGGGAGATCGGGCCGATGGACTGGGGAATCTATACTTTTTCCGTGTTTATGGGTTGCGGGGCGAATCTTGCGAACGAGCGAATGGAAAATATTATTTACTTTCTAGAGCGGCCGGATAAAATTGGAAATTCGCGAGGGGGGATATGTTTCTTTTTTTTTGTTGCGTTTCTCTTTTTTTTTTTTTGTTCGGTCGGGGAGATATTTTTGCCTGGGAAATGTCGGCGTCTAAATGGCTCGAGTATCGGAAAAGTGATAGGGGATGCGTGGCATTTAAAATCTGTCGAAATTTTACTGTTTTGCGGATCGTTTTTTTTTTTTTATTTATTACTTTTCGTAATGGAAGTGAAACAGGTTTTTAACATTGAATGCGTTATTGGCTAATTAAATTGCAGTTTCAAACAGCTGAAAAGATTTAATTATAATAAATTTTATTGAAAACGCGCTACATATCAATATTAATTAGAAAGTAAAGGTACACAGAGAGAAATTTTTTAGAAAAATTACTATACTCGTCAGTAACTCGAGGACAGACTTTGAGTTAGGATGAAAATTACTATACTTTATAGTAATTTTTGTAATATTTTTAACAATTTTTATTAAAAGTTTAGCAAAAATTACTAAACGTATAGTAAATTTTAATATAAAGTATAAAATTTTTTTACCCTAATTGAAAGACTGTCCTCGCATTACTGACGAGTATAGTAATTTTTCTAAACAATTTCTCTCCGTGTACTTTACAAAAGTGTCAAAATCGAGGTTTAAAATAAGATACTTCAAGTAAATTTCATTCCTTGTCAGTAAAATCAAAAGTTCTCGATTCATCAACGAAAGTATATACAATGCAAAAGCTTTCCCGCAAAATACGCACACTTCCAAATTAGAAAACTGCATTAACTCTTAAAGAGCAAACGCTCTCTCCTCTCCCTCGAGCAAAGAGCTGATATTCCATCTCTTTAATATCAAAGGCCATTTTCCCCGACCGCGGGATGAAAAAAAAAAAAAAAAACTACCGGCCGCCGCCGCCGCGGGAAGCGAATTTCGAAAAAAGTACCTTTAATATTTCTAATGCCTCCCTTAATCTGCTAAAAGTATGCGCGGATTAACCCGTCGCTGCTTCGCGGCGCGTATTAGGACGTAAGAAAACGACGTACGCCCCGCGAGGCAAATGAATATCCGTTTGATCTCGACGAACGCGTCGCGGCTCGCGGTTGGGGGGGGGGGGGCCTCGGATTGTTTAAAGGCAAACGTCGGGAGTCTCCTCGGGCTCTAATAACACCCGTATTGCTCGAGAGCCTTTAATTTGCCCGCTGGTTCACATATATGCTCTTTCGCCGGAGGGGGGAGGGGTTTGTTAACATAATTCGGACCGGGACTCGGCAAACATTTGCGGAGAGAGGTGTGTTTCTCGGCCGCGGGACCTTTCCGGGTTTAAGCAGGTATGAAAGTTGCCGGGCAAACGCGGGGGATTGAGTTAAATGTGAATGTGTTTTTTTTTTTGGCACCTGCGAGGGGACTTCGTTGACGTCGGTTGGCTCGAAGCGGTTATGAAGTACGAGGAAACGCTTGAGTTTAAATATGGTAATTGTTTGACACACTGCGAGTCTGACTCCCCGTTTTCTCGAAGCTACAGTGATTTTTAAACGGAAACTACTTTGCCCGCGGCTGAGATTTCAGAAAGCGGAGTGCGATTACGCTTCTTTAAAGAGAGTATTACTAACGTTTTCTGCCTTCAAAAGAATTCAGTCTAATTAAAGCGCGGAATTTCAATCCGAGGGTAAAAAAAAGTTCGCTCTCTTTCTCCGGCGGAAGCTAAATTTCGAGGCATCACTTCCCGGGCATAAACACGAGTTAAAAAACGCTGTATTTTCCCTCGCGGCGAAGAAGCGAAAAGTATATTACTTGCAGCCGTTTAACGCTCAGCTCCTACGATTTTTGTTACTTTATAACGACGCGCTTTTATTTTCGCGCGCGGCAACTCGAGAGAGAGAGAGGGAACAAAACAAAACACGATCGCGGTGCAATAAAGCTCCAAGACGCGCGGCGGGAACACATTAGTTCTAACGCGCGCATAAATTAACGCAACACGTGTAAAAGACGTCGGTCTGGCCCGCCCGAGATGCGCTAAGCGATTTACGGTCGCGTCTCACCGAGAGAGAGAAAGAGGCTAATTGTAACAATAAATACACGCGGCGCGCGTCAGTTTAATTGAAAAACTTGGCTCTTCCATCGACTACTCCGCTCCGTTGTAAAAGTTTGATATTTTCCCGGGGCAGCGGAGGGGAAAAAGCGGAGAAGTATATATGATTTCAATTGGTTCGGGGGGAGGGGGGGGCGGAAGGAGATGTTTGTTTTGAAGATGTCTTAAAGCGCCGTAAAGCAGAAGGAAGAAGAAACGGGTCTTTAAGTTTGACAATTTATGGTTTCTTTTATTACAGCTTTAACCGGGGCGCTTTAACGGCCGCTTTATTTCCCCCAGCCGTGCAGTGATCGCTTTTAAAGACTTTTCGCCGGTTTTTACGAGAAGCAAATGTCGTGCGATTAAACGTCGGGGAAATTGTTTCGCCCGTTGCGGAAGCGGGGGCGAGAAATTCAATTGCGAGAGGTTGATCGAGGACGGCGTGTATTCATATATCGGCATCTGGGACGAATTTTCGAGTAAGAATTGTGCGATTTTCTGGATAATATTTAGAGACTTTTAGAATAATATTTATACTCTAGTAATTAGAGTATTGGCCTAATTTAGGGGGTAATTTTTACTCGAAAATTCTCTCCGCGTGCTAATTTTCAGAAATTTTCAAATTCCTCTCATCGCGGATTAAACCATTTTTTTTATTCTCCCGGAGAATTAATTAGACCATAAAAAGAACATACACGTCGCGGGAAAAAGCTTGTTAAATATTTACGAGACAAACATAACCGCTTTCACCGTCAATAAAAAAGCCTCCTGCAATTAAACCCATCAAATGAAACCATACAAAAGCACATCCCCCTTTCCCGCTCTCGAAAATAAAAGAAAAAAAGAAAGTCGCAATGCTCACCCGACTGCCTCCTTGTAGGAGACGCTGAAGAGGGCGATGCCGACGCCGGTGCCCGCCTGCACGATCATCTCGACGAACTCGCGCCGCTTCCTGAAGTAGTGGCCCAGCACCAGTCCGGCGGTCTCGCGCACCAGTCCGGCTCCCGCGCCCAGGACCACTCCGTAGCTGGAGGATCGAGACGAAAGTTAGAGTGATGCTTGGCGGGGTTATTGGGGAAGTTTTTTTTAGTGGTTGGTGGGGTGATTTGGTTCGTGGAATTGGGAGGATGAAGGCGTTTGGGAAAAAAGAAATTGGGGAGAAAAGAATTTTTTTTTAAAACACACCTTTTTAGAGTATTAGTTTCTTGAGGCTTTGACTTTTTTTTTCTTTTTTTTTTGGGACGTTTGAAGTAAGTTACTGCGCGTAACGAGTTTTGCAAAATTAGATAAGGGGGTGAAAAATATCGTGTTTAAAATTTAACTTTTTTAAACAGCTCGAAAAACAAGAATGTTTTACAGTAACGAGGTGACACGGTCTCTGAAAAAAATGTAAACATCCCTTTGACGTCGAAAAAACTTTGCAAGCAAAAATGTAAAAATGTACTATGAATCTTTTAAAATTTACTGTAAAGCTTAAAAAATTCACGACAAACGAAATGGTAATTTTTTTAGATCTTTACAGTCTGCATGAAATTACGAAATTATTATTTTTAGAATAAAAAATTAAAAATGTAATTAGTTTATAGCCACAAAAACTGGCTATAGTGTTCGGATCAAACTGAAACGTTGTTTAAAATCTTTTCCTTGGATATTTTAAAAATATCAGACATCAAAATAACAGCGTATCTCTATTAAATTTCGTAATTAAGTTTCAAGGATATTGACGGAACTATACATGCAAAATGTTTTTTGATAATAAAAAATTAAAATTAAAATCAATCTCTAAGCATTTTCACTGATATTTAGTTTTGCTATGTATGCTTTAATTTTTAACCTAAAATTTAAATGTCAGCATAAATTAAAGATAAAACATAACTTATTGGATACGTGTATTACACCGTATTGCATCAAATATAAAGATAAATGCGAACTAAAAGGAAGAAGAATCCGTATTTATATAATGGAATAAATTTAGAGCGCGCCAAGCGCGCATGAATGAACCTAGTATATTTAAAATTCAACAGCGACATTTATAAGCACACTCAAACTGCTCTTTGAACGCGTCTAAACGGAAACAATAAGTCTGTCTTTAAAGATAACCAATCCTGGCAACACACCGTTTAAAACCAAATCAAATCTTTCACATACTTTAAAAAAAAAACAATCCCCCTCTCCCCGTTGCTTACCTCAACAGCACCTGATGCGGCTGCACGGCGAACGAGGTGAAGAGGGCGGCGAGCGCGAGCACCAGTCCCCCGATGACGGCCGTGAGCCTCGTGCTGCCCCGTCTGCAGGTGCCGAGGACGAGGGGCGCCGAGGCGTGCGACACCGCCGCCGACAGCGAGCCGATCCAGGCTAAGAAGAGAGCAGGGAGATAATAAGAGTCGATGCCTCGCATTAATCAACCGCCTCCAGCGCTTGTTTGTCGTATATACTTCCGCGGCCTTTGTTCCCGCGGAGGAGGCTTTCGGCTAAGGATTAATGATCGCCGGTGAGCGAGGCGATCGCGCGGAGGGAGGCGAGGATTAGGCGAGAGGGTTAGGATATGCTGCTATTAAACGGTCATATTTTCGGGGAGGACAATAATTCGTCTTCGTGACGCGGGTTTTGGCAAGTGGGGTTTAAGCTCGCGAGTTGCGAGGGCCGATTCGAGGTTTGGGCGGTTTAGATATAAGATGTACTTGTATGAATAAATGCAATGAATTGTGTGTTATCATTCAAAATTATTACTCACGAAATCATGCGTTTGCATTAAATTTATCCGCAAAAACGTACACCGTCAATTTTTTTTACAACGTTTTAAATTTATCGATTTTAGTACGCGACGCCGTTTCCGGCGATTATTATTTTCACGCTGATTATCTCGACAAGGAAATTGAATTTTTTTTCTCCTCTTTCCCGCGGAATTTTCCCAAGTACACTCTTAAAATAATGCTTTCTAGCAGAAAATTTCTCGAAGCGGGGAACAAGACTGACTGTATACTCCTCTTCCGCGTTCGCCTCGCGTCTCGGTATTTTTCGAACGCGAAGCAAACGCCGCGATATTTTAATTCGCATTTGAATCGCGTTCCTTGCACTTTGTATTATTTCTAATGTTGTTAAAAAACAATAATGCACGAAAACAAAATCTAATGCACGCAATCTCCCGCACGACGACGAGGGAAATTTTATAATTTCCTAAATCAAGTATAAAATCTTTGCTTCATCGAACACCTCTCCGCCGTCGTTATTCAGCTAATTTTCCGCCGCCGTATCGGCTTGTATACCGTCGTTATCCAATGTAAAATCCCCCGTCGATCCCCGCGACTCGAGGGCGCATCGCATAATCTAAAAAAAAAAGGGAGGGATTAAAACACTTTCTTTTTTCACTTGTTGACGTTACCACGGACAATGCCGCGCGTCCCCTTCAGAATTCTTCTTTTTTTTTTTTTTTTTATGCTCCACTCGACGAGCAGCCAGCTCCTGCACTGCGCGTGTCGCCGGTCTGCGAGAGAGTTCTTTGCTCTCGAAAAAAAAAAAAAAAAAGACGTAGAAGAAGACGACGAGGAGGAGGAGGAGGAGAGAGTGAAAAAAAAGCGCCGAGAATCCTCGACGAGCGGCGCCATTGTCCGCCGAAACGTTAACAAGTCAAAAGAGCGTGGGGGGGAGGGGGGGAAGTACTCCCGTTTCCGATTTCTTTACTCGTTTATGCCTCTCGAGGCGGGGGGGAGGAGTTCGCGTTGCTTATTATTATTAATCGGAGCGGATAATGACCGGCGTCCCTGTTTTGCCGTCGCGAGTTTTTTTCGAGGTGGCGGATATATTCGTAATCCGATATACGCGCTTTTCGAAATATTTCATTCATCGCGCGCATACGTAAAAAGCAGACACTCGTGATTGGCAGCGCGATAATTGGAGCGAGAGCGCTCCTTTTTTTTTTTTTCTTTTTTTTAAGGGTGTCGAAAATGCAGCTCTCTCTGTTTCTGGCCCGGAGTAATAAACAAATTTTACCGTGTTGTTTATATACGAAGCGACTGATTCCGCCGACGGACGGGGGGAGAGAGTTTTTCGTGCCTGTAAAATGCAGGTAGGAGTTATACACGAATTTTATACGAAACTTTTTACGAGAGGACCAGTTGTAACTTTTTATGTCGGATGAAGTTACAATTTTTTATTTATCTGTAACAGAGAGACGACGACGTCGCGGACGGGGGGGGGGGGGGGGGACGAATGCGTTTTTTTGAAACTTTCCGTAATTGTCGGCTTTCGCGTAAAAGTTACTCTCGCGACGAGGCGGATAAAATTTACAACGAATTGCCGGTGTATTTTGCGAGCGCGCGGACATTGTATACTCCATTGTGCGCGGCTATTTTCTCTGTTTGTAACTCAAGCATTATGCTCCTAAGATAAACCAATTTTAGGTGCTTTAGTTTGCCATAAAGTCGAGTTGGTCTGTATGTAAAATGCGGGGCTTCGGTGTAGAATTTCCGCGGAGAATTAGTGCATATACGATGTTGTTTGTGCGTTATACCTTTTGTATGCCATAAAAATTTTCCGCGATTTTAGTTGGAAAATTCCGGCGAATTTGACGTGTTTCGAGGGTTCGGATTTTTAAAAGAATTAATTTTAATCGGAATCTGGTATACAATTTATTACGAGGAGAAAAATTTGCGGTGAAGAATACGATGTCTTCTAATACTTTGGTAACAGATCGTAAAATTGTATAAAATTTACTGTAAATCTAAGAAAATTTACAAGAAATTATGGAAATTTTTCTATACTTTTACAGCCTACGTTGATGAGAAAAAAATTTCATTGTATCAATGAAATCGATAATCATATTGCGGCAATTACATATTTAATCATTTGAAATACATTTTTAGTTGAATCAAATATGCTTTTATTAGGTCAAAGATGATGTTATCGAATCAAAGAATCAAAGAATTGATCAAATGACAAATATATTTAAAGAATTAAATTTTTCATTGTTACTGTATGATTAACGATTTCATTGATCAAATAAAATTTTTTTCTCACAAGGAGAGTGTACGACATTTGGGTAATGGATTTTCCTGTAACTTTGGGATATGTTTTCTAATGTTAAAATATAAAGAAAGCCGTATCCGTTCGGCCTAACGCTCGATTTTTCAAAAGTTATGTGCTCTTTCAGTAAATATCTAAGAAAAATTGATTTTTGTTTAATCACGTATAACTTCTCAACTATATTAACGGTTATACAGTATTTTAACTCCCCACATTTAAAAGGTGAGATCAAATCCTATCGATTAAAAAAAATTACATCAAAAAACCTTTATTTGTTCAAAAGTTACAGCTAAATAAAATTTTTCAATAAAATTAGGCTAAAATTACATAAGTAGATTTTTTATGTTGTTTTAATGGCCATTCTTTGTTTGACTCTAACTTTTGAACAAATAAAGATTTTTTGATGTCATTTTTTTTAATCGATAGGATTTGATCTCACCTTTTGAATGTCAATAATTAAAATACTGTACCATTAACAGTTGAGAAGTTATACGTGATTAAACAAAAGTCGATTTTTCTTAGATTTTTGCTAAAAGAGCACATAACTTTTGAAAAATCGAACGTTAGGCCGATCGGACGCGGGTTTCTTCATATTTTAACATTAGAAAACATATCCCAAAGTTACAGGAAAATCCATTACCCAAATGTCGTACACTCTCTTTTTCAGCGTATTTGCATGGACACACATGTCATTTATATGAAAATGCATTTATATTAACAATTACATCTTAATTATTACACGTAAAATCTCTAAATTTAACAGCAACGAAGCTTTTAAAAAAGTAAAAAAAATCCACCCACCCTTCGTTAATTACCCCGTAAACACTCCCACAGTCAGAGCAAAAAGACCAGCTTAAAAAAAAAAACGAAACCCACTTTGACTACGAGAGGCCTCATAATTAGATTACCCGCAAACTTGATTCATTAAAGTTCCATTCGCCGTGCCGCGCAAGACTCCACCCCGAACACTTCAATTAAGACGTGAATGAAGCCTCGACAAGCTAACGACTCGCCTCGCTCCCGTAAAAAGCCGCCACCGCCGCCGCCGCGGCTCGCGGGAAGGTCGTCGCTTCCCACTTCGATGGTATATACTATAATTACCGGCCGAACAGAGACGCAGCCGAAAAAACAAGCCGCGAAGATCGACCGGCGCGTCGTTCGAGCAAAAATATACATCGCCTTGGACATATGACATCGGAACGCTCGTTTTCTCGCGCTTCGCTCTTCCCGTTCTTCGCTTCGCGCGCGCGGAAGCTCTCTCTCTACCTTTCTCTCTCTCTCGCGCGGTAATCGAATAATGGAGCGCAAAAAGTGTGCGGCGCGCGATTAATAGGCCGGAAGGGAATGGGAATTTTAGCGGTGGAAATGTTTTGATGGCTGCTTTTTTACGGTTGAAATCTGTTTGTTGCGGGGAGGGAACGAGAAATATGCGGGACGCCGCTGCGGGGGAGGAAATAATATTTCACTTTGTTTTTCGGGCCGACGATTTAAGATGTTAATTCCGCTTTGTTATTGCGAAATTTTAAGGTTTTTGAAAGGATTCAAATAAAAAAATTACTCTTATTCTTTTATTATTCAACATGATTTAAAAAAAAAACCACTGCCAAGTCATTGGCAGTTTGCTTCCTCCTCACTAATTTATTGTTCCATTATTATCTCGTTTTTATTATTATTTTATTTTTATATGCTCATTTTAGAATTTAATGAAA
>JAWWEO010019361.1:0-14964 GCA_035582975.1 Ormyrus labotus | reverse complement strand
AATTATTTTTATCTAATTGTATTTTAATTGGGGTTCGTGTTCGAGCTTTTAAAATGTATTTTGTCGGTTCAGCAACAACATTATTTTTAATTTCATTTTTTAATAAATATTCTTTGTTTTGAAAATAAATAGGCTTAATGGGGCGCGAGCTTGTTACGATAGTGTTGTGATGGAAAGATATTTCAGCTTCTTCTTGTTTTAAAAAGTCTACTCCTAATATTCCTAACGTAGGTATAGGTAAATCACCTGAAAACTAATGGGCTTATCAAAGAAAGTGATCTCAGTTGATCCGGCCGTATCTGTACTATCCTTTGTAATGCCAGTGATTGTCATAGCTTCACGCCCTGCAATAACCATTCTTGGTTTAAGAGCACTAAGGTGAATAATATTTATTTCAGCACCCGTATCAATGAGAAAATCTGGTCGCTGATTTAATTCTAGCGCTCCGAGGCATACAACTGGGATGTTTGTTCGGTCGGGCTCTCTTCTCGGAGTTCTTCTGCTGTGAAAAACTTTACTACTGCTTGACGCTCTCTCTGTTTCTCGCCCGTCGGCGCGTCCATGCGGCGAGCGAATGAGGAGTTTAAAGACTCCCTCTTTTCAATATTTTGGACATTTGAAGTTTGAAAATTTTGAATTGGCGAAGGAGCGTATTGCGGATAGTACATGGGGCAATAAGGATGGGAAAAAGGTGCATTAAAATATTGCGGGACCATTGGTTGAGTAAATGGTCTTCGATTTCTAAAATTCGGTCTAGTATTTGAGTAATTAGGAAAATTTCCATTATTAAATCTATTTTGACGAGTATAATTATCTCTGCTTGAGGCATTGTTTTGCTGATAATCATTATTTGAATTTTTCGGTTTCCAAAACCTATCATTACTGACGTTTGTTTTATCTTGAGGCTTGGGACTTGTATTTCTTAAAAGTTGAATTTTCTGTTCTCCTGTATTAACTTCTGTATTAGTTAAGTGAATGTTAGCTTTCTTATCGTTTGCACCGGTCATATACGTTTCTAATCTCTGTGCCATTTTTACTGCATCATCTAAAGTAGCTGGATTCTGCACACTTAATCCGTATAATAAATCGTCGGAAAAACCACGTTTAAACGACTCGAGGGCTATGCCTTCTAACATTCTTTCCATTGTAGCAACTTCATTTGCTTCGAATTTTTCTTTAAGTGCGGCAATGGCGCTTTGTTTTTGTTACGTTACGTCCTTTTTTTATTAATAGTTTTCTAGAAATATAAAAAAAAAAAAGAATTAATATATAAGGTTAATCACTCGAGGCCCGGCGCACGTGCAGGAATGCGCCTCGGGAACTTTCCTCACCCGAAATCCGAGTAGTTTTTTCCGTCGAAGTCTGGACTACGTGACTAAAAACGCACAAAGTGCGATTGTAGTCCAGAGTTCGAGGGAAAATGTCTACGTATGATACGGGAGGAATGCTCCCGAGTCGTACTTCTGTGCGTTCAACGGTCGCCTTCGCCTTGGGTAGGAGAGCTGAGTTGACAAACTTCTGCCGATTAGGCAGAAGTTTGCCCTCCCTCCCTGCCTAGGCAGGGGAAGAAGTGCAGGCAACAAAACTTGCCTCCGGAGCGCCCGCAGGTCAGTTGAAGCCTCCGGTCCGACGCCGAAAAGGTCGAACACCCTCAGAGTTTTGCCGTGTCGAATTGAAGTTTGATTTATCAGAAAATTTAACGTATTGAATATTAGTGATTCAAATATTAATAAGTTCAGGTTAATCTCGCGTTTGTGTTAGATTTATATTAAAGTTAAAATTATATTGAAGTGTGCCAAAATCACGTTGATTTGTGGTAATTAAAAAGTCGTGCAGTGAAGTGAATCGATAAGAAAAACGCATCAGGAAGCAACATTGCCATCGCCCGGACTCCCTTGGCATCGCCCGCACTCTCCTGCCGACGGCCGCAGACGCCTGCAGTCACAGCGTCTACTAATACTTCAACAACCCAGCTTGTAATCGTTGAGAGTAACGAAAGGAATAAAGAAAAAAAAAGTAAGAAGTTATTTTAATAGGTTTAAGTACGAAAATTCGAGTAAAAGTAGAATTAAGTCTAGTTAGAGAGAGAGAGAGACCGCAGTTCAGGAATTATAATAGAAGTAGATTACAAATAATTGCGATAAAAGGATAGTAATTTAGAATTTGTCGTAAAATAAGATTTGAACAATACGAGACTGTATCCTTTTTATTACGATAAAAAGGCAGTCGATTAATTCGGTAATAAAAGTTAATATAAGAGTGAATTCTGTTTGTTTTTCTTTATCGTTAAACATTATCCCCTAAATTAGTAATTTCGCGTTTCCCCCGCGACGTAGGCCGTACGGCGACGAGATCGGCCCTGCCCGAGTGAAATATATTTTTATCATAAAAATATAGAAAATAATTGCTGTTCGTTCCACCTTTTGTGGAACGTAACAGTTTTATTTTATTAATCCTCATGAAATATTCTAAAACCATTTCTCCTTTGCGCATTCTAACGCTTTGAATTTCCGCGCAATAATGTGAATACGATTTTTTTGGCGCAAAATATTCTTTTAAAGCGTCACGTAAATTTTCAACTGATGCAATGTCTCTGCCTTGCACAGCGTCTCGAGCTGCATCACGTAAACGCGTTTGTACGATTCGGAAGAAAGCTGGTCTTAAGCCTCGTGGCACGTTGTTAAAACCGTTTTCCACATCTTGAATGAAATTTTTCAGTGTCATATTTTTGCCATCGTACGGCTGAATAAACTGCACACTCTGCTGCAAAGCGATATTTTCTCCTAATGTTGCTAAAACAGCGTCTGTTACGTTTTGATGCAAAGTCATATTTGCAATTCTTTCCTCCATATCCGCCATTTTAAATGCTGAATTTTATTCACGTAGTTTATTTATATTTTAAGATTGTTTAATTAAGCGCTATTAATTCTTATTTATTTAATTACTTCTATCTAACTAATATTATTATTTATATTTATGGAAAAGTACAACTGATTTATGTTTTAGTATTTAATCTAGCTCGTATAATGTATAAAAAGTTCGAAAAATTAGTTAAGTCACACGAGTTTAATTTTAACGAGTATTTAAAGTTTTTTTTTTTTTTTTTTTTTTTAAATTATTAATTTACTCGCGGCACAACAATCCCACCGCTGTCACCAGTCATCGCACAGCTGTGACGTCCGATCAGAAGGAAAGGACGATTTGCTACTTACACCGAGCGGCTTGTATAAGTGAGCGATTATAGCGTGGCTTGATTTGATTTTATCTGTACCCTTACAGATTTCGGAGGGCAGACGGCTCGACCGGTGGCTAAGTTGACACTCGCGCGTGTTATCTTTCTTGAGTACAATGCGACTAATTTGTTTTGCATAGAACGAATTAATCCTTAAATCGAAATAGAAAACGAATTCTCCAGCCGTGCAAACCAATTAGTCGCATTGTACCACCGGTCGAGTTATCTCAAGGGACCATCTCCCGTCTACTACAGAGCTACAGCAGGTAAAAATTGTTCCTTTTCCCCAATCATATTTTATATTAACTACGGGTAAAATCAATTATAAATGCAGGTATTAAAAATTGTCATCACTGCGTCATTTATGTAAAAGCGTTAGATTTTTATAACAAGAACAATCTGTATACTCATAATTATTTGTGTAATAACTTGTGAATTAATCGTATTAATAAATTCTACTAAAAATACAATTCTCGGTTTACTATTTAAATAAACCTTTAAAATACATCCTAAGCAAATCAATAAATTATAAATCCTTTAAATGTTATTAAATACAAATAATATTGATTATTAAACTGATGTTAATGGCCAACAATTATTATATTGATACTCTAAGCCTCACGAGGCGAGGCCGCAATCTTAAGCCATCTGCCCTCCGAAATCTGTAAGGGTACAGATAAAATCAAATCAAGCCACGCTATAATCGCTCACTTATACAAGCCGCTCGGTGTAAGTAGCAAATCGTCCTTTCCTTCTGATCGGACGTCACAGTCCCATGAAGTCCCGAAGACTATTCGTGGGTCGAGGAGCTCGCAGAATTTTTGGAGTTTCCATCGGACGTGTCGCTCGATGAAGTTCCCCCAACCAGCCCGTTTCCATCTGAAGCCGACAGTGCGTGGGAGATCATTGAAAGTCTAGTGCGTTAGATGGAGGTAAATGAGCCTCCATCAAACGGATCAGAGGATGCACTAGTCCGTGACATCGTGGACGCGGTGATTTCTGAATTTCTGGAGCAATACGTGATGCAAATTAAAGATGTGCCAAAAGCCGCATAGGTCCGATGGTGTTGCGACATGTGCGAGGATGAATCATTTTTTTACTCCTTAGATTTAGAGTCGTTGAAAGACCTTTTCGATACGGCTCGGGATTATTTTATTGCATCCCCGGAATTGTAATAAAAAAAAAATAAATAAAAGGTTCGGATTATTTTCAGTTGAAGCTTCAAGCTCACCTGACCCCCGACCCCTCACCCTAATTCGTCGTCAGCACCAGCAACAGGAGCAGAGGCAGCAGGAGCAACCGCATATCGTGCAGATCGGTAAAGGATATCGCGAGAATTATATTTTAAAACCCGCGGGTGTACGTTTCGCGATTAGCGGGAAAGGCGCGCGGTGCGTTAAAAAATATAGATTGCATAGTAGGAAGTATATAGTTAAAATAAACGATGCGCCGCCCAGTGTTAATCCCGTTTTATGGTTGGAGTGGGCTATTAAAGATCTGCACAATCATTTCACATCTCTTTCTACGAGTGAAAAAGATTTAATCGGGCTCGGGATAAAAAGCGATTATTTTGCCCTCGGAGCGGCTGGACTATCGCTTAGACCAGTTGACGAATTTTCTTACTCCGATTTATGGAACCTAATGGAAAGTTGAATGCAAAGCAATGCCGAATTTCGGGTAGACAATAGCTTTGCATTAAACTTTTTATTAGTAAACATGCCAGTAGGATCAAGTAACCGTAAGTTAAACGCAGATGAGAGTAGATCTATAATAAGTATTCGGAATGTGGATAATTTATGTTTACCACGGGCTATCGTAGTAGGCACGATGTATTTAAAAAATAAGCAACGTTCGTGCGCGGAGACAAAAAAAGAATGGAAGCTTATCTGCTGTGATGTATCACTACGTTCCCCTCTTCTTTTTTTTTTATTTTTACCTCCTCTATTAATTGATTTAGAAATTTACTTCCTAATAATAAAATATTTGATTGTTTAGAGGACCGGAAAATAAATCTAGGAACATGAATAAATGCCATTATTAATATCAATTACAAATACGTTATAAATAAGCTATGAATAATTGTTAACGTTATTTTTAAGTACTAGCTATTACGAAATATTATTTTTAAGTTACGACTATTTTTCTGAGAAGCGAACACGACGTAGTGACCGCGCGCCGAAATTGTTAATCCCCTTTATCAGATGGTCCGACTACTGAGATGGACGGGTCATAAAACTATATCTAAACAAACAAAGCGCACCGAAAATTTTAATTCCCGGTATCAAATGCACCGTTCGAAAATCGGACAGGTAATACAAAACTAATATCTAAATTTTCCATCATATATATAGAGGGCATTTCCCTTTATTCCTTCTTCTTCTCCGAGTCACCGCGAGTACCGGGATTTTGCATCATCGTATTAAGCCTAGTTACAGGCAGAATTTTTCGGAAATTGTCGGTTTTAATTTGAATATTGTGCTTGGTGCCGTCGTCTTCGCTCTTCAATTAGCCGCAAAATTTTATATTTTATTTTTATACCTTATTTTTATACTTGAATATCGAATCGAGTGTGCCGGGTGCCGTCGTGCGCGATTTTGAGTATAATTAACATTTGTAATACTTTAATTTTTCCTAATTGAATAAAATACTTAATTCATAAAAATTTAAATCGGAGTGATAAAATTATTCTCCTGTGCGACCTAGAGTAGCAGATAAGGTAAGAATAATCACATTAATAAAAGAATTTTATAAAATATAATTTTCCCGGCAAAGGTTCTCGAGCCTAGCCGACTTATCCTACACCTTCTCCCGCCTCCTCAAGCCACGTTATCGTCCAAAAAGCAAGCGCAAGCCGCTCGGCCGCTAGGACGTAATAAAAATTAATTAAGAAAATAGCTAAGACGTTTCCTAGAACGTCACACTGCGATAGTCGGCGTTCTTTTCAAAAAACGCGCGGAACAGTTGGTGCTGGATGCGCGGATAAATATACCTGTCGACGGATGTGGGCTTGAAGAAATTGCAAAATTTCAGCAATTTTATAGTACCCGCGGTATTTATGATAAAAAATACTTTGGGAGGGGTTCTGCGATTTTTTTCGACGGTCGTGAAAAAACGTCAGCCGCACAAGGGTGTATACACGTGCTATATGACCCTGAAGCGAAGCATTACGACACCATTTTAAATTTAACGGTCGCGGCTGGATATTATTTTTTTTTGCACTTACTGCTACAAAGCATATCGCTACGTTGATCAACACAAGTGTAAAAAAATTTGCCCAGCTTGTTTTTGTTCACCGGCATGCAAGACGACCGACAATTTTATAGAATGTCAAAATTGTCATATAAATTTTTTTGTTCTCCAATGTTTTGAAAAGCACGTAACAGCTGGGAGTTACAAAAAAAAAGAACAAGAAACTGTGCGACCTTTTAAAAATGTGTCAGACACGGTGCACGCTGGTACATAAGCATCGCGGGAAACACGAGTGCGGAATAACTTGGTGTCAGCCTTGCAATAAACGTCATCAAGTTAACGACTCGTGTTTCATGCAGCCTATAGACAGCGAACAAAACGAAACGAAAAAAATGTATTTATTTTCTACGATTTCGAGACAAGGCAGGATAACGCGTACCGGAATCATTCAACGATGAAAGCGCACGAGCCGAATCTCTGCATCGCGCAGCAAGTATGTACAGACTGTCTTAACATCGACGATGTTAAACAGCACTGTAATACCTGCGGTATTCGCGAATATATTTTTCTCGAAAACCCTGTAAAGCAGTTATTGGGCATCTGCGTGTGAAAAAAATCCGATTTTAAACAAATTATTTGTATCGCATATAACGCGCGCGGTTTCGACGCTCAATTTATTTTAAAAGAATTATTCGAGCTAAGCGTAACACCCGATGTAATTTTAAAGGGTCAAAATATTATGAAGATACAGGTAGGCCGTACTAAATTTATCGACAGTTTAAACTATTTTCATATGAAGTTAGCAGCACTTTCAAAGACTTTCGGATTAAAAGCGTCGACGAAAAAAGGCTATTTTCCCCATTTTTTTAACACTGGGGAAAATCAATCATACGTAGGACCTATACCGCGTGTAGAATTTTATGGAGCGGATACAATGTCGGAATCGGAGAGAGCCGATTTTTTAAAATGGCACGCGGAAAATTCAAATACGGTATTTGATTTGAAAAAAGAAATCGTCGAATATTGCAAGATGGATGTCGAGATTTTAAGGCGAAGCTGTTTAGCGTTTCGTAATATATTTTTAAAACTCGGTAATACCGATCCTTTTGAAAGAGCTACAACTATCGCGTCCGCGTGCTCGATCGTGTTTAGAAAAAATTTTTTAAAAAATAATACAATCGGAATAGTTCCACCGAACGGTTATAGACGCGGAAATAATCATTCGCAAAAAGCAGTCGAGTGGTTGCTCTATTGCGAGCGTAGCGAGGGTTGTAAAATAATACATGCCGGTCGCGCTCGCGAGTATAAATTACCAGAAGATTATTTAGTAGACGGTTATTTACCGAGTGAGACGACAAAAGGCACCGTCTACGAGTTCCAAGGGTGTTATTATCACGGGTGTCCCAAGTGTTTTAAGATTGATCGCGCAAAAACTATGAATTTCGGGAAAAGCTTCTTTGAAGGTCTAGTGCGTTAGATGGAGGTAAATGAGCATCCATCAAACGGATCAGAGGATGCCCAATCCGTGACATCGTGGATGCGGTGATGGCTGTGGAAAGCACGTCTATAGTGGCACGGTCTCCCGGTGTATTAACATTGGCGCCGAGGCTGGATGTAACGGCGACAACAGAATTGACAGTGCCGAGAGGGGGGCCAGCGGCAGCAACAAGAGCCGGGCCAGTCGCGACAACAAGGACGAGATGTCGGCCTTCGTCTTTTTATTCAGAATTAAACGAGATGTCGGCCGCCTTATACAGGCTGCAGGTGGCCAGGGAGATTGCAGAGGAAAAGCTGCAAAAGCTGCGTTACAGCTTCGCCACGGCTACGCGGGATGTATTGGGAACCGCGTCTTCTGCGCCTCAGTGCTTGGAGAGACTGTCCGGTCCAATCCCGAACTCACATGGAGGCGAGCCCTTCAATCGGTGAGGGCTACGATGGCGAATATCAATCGTCCTGCACGGCTCACGGAGGAGTTCCTGAGGGGAGTGGTCGAGCACTGCGAATTTGTGTCGATCTTGTTGCGAAGAAATGCGGAAAGAAGATTGCGCACACGACCTCCCTGACGAGCGAGAGATTGAGGGAACGGGGGTTGCCGATGAGCTAAGAAAAGCCGTTTCTCTTGGCTATAAAATAACACGGATTGACGTAATTTGGCAATACGAAACTACGCGTTACGACCACCAGTTAAAGAGAAATATTGTATATTAATTGGCAGCACAAAGAAGAGACTCTAATTTCTGCGCCAAATACAAACGTCGTGATTGCCGCTTATACAACCGCGCAGGCTCGTCTAGAGTTGTATAGTTTGTTTAGAAAAACTCGAGCGAAGAGTCTTGTATTACGATACAGACTCGTGTATATTTGTCACTCGCGAGCAAAACAGCTACATTCCGCCGTTGGGAAGTCTATTGCGTAACATGACTGACGAATTGAAAATCTACGGGCCTGATGCGTACATTGAGACTTTTATATCCGGCGGTCCAAAGTTTTACGGTTTTCGCGTGCGTGTCCCTTATACAGGTGAGAAGTACGAAAGCTGTAAAGTAAAAGGTATTACGTTAAATTACCCCAATTCGTTAAAAATTAATTTCGACAGTATAAAAGATCTCGTCGAAAATAATTTTAATCCGGAATGCAACGAAGATTGTATCACAATAAATCTTAACGCAATTCGACGCGTAGACTGTCATACGGTCATTACGTGCGAGGAGTTTAAAACGTGCAGCGTAGTTTTAAAAAAGCGCCGGTACATTTCGCTTTCCCTTTCGCTACCGTACAGTTTTAAAATCACGTAATTGTATTTTAAGAAAATACATTATATTGTAAATAATAAAAATAAAATGTTTATTGCAAATATGTAATAATAATAAAAAAAATTTAATTTTTTCCCCCTCTTTTCCTTACCATTACGCGCGCCCGCGTTGTAAGCTTGTGACGTATCACTACGTTCCCCTCTTCCTTTTTTTTTATTCTTTTATTATTTTTTTTACCTCCACTATTAATTGATTTGGAAATTTACTTTCTAATAATAAACTATTTGATTGTTTAGAGGACCGGAAAAATAAATCTAGAAACACGAATAAATACCATTATTAATATCAATTATAAATACGTTATGAATAAATGTTAACGCTATTATTTTATTTTTTTTTTTTTTTTGTTTTTGTACTAGCTATTACGAAATATTATTTTTAAGTTACGACTATTTTTCTGAGAAGCGAACACGACGTAGCGACCGCGCGCCGAAATTGTTAATCCCCTTTACCAGATGGTCCTACTACGGAGACGGACGGGCCATAAAACTATATCTAAACAAATAAAGCGCACCGACAATTTTAATCCCCGTTATCAGATGCACCGTTCGAAAATCGTACAGGTAATACGAAAACTAATATCTAAAAGAAATAATCGCCGACAAATCGAGATTTTCTATCATATGTATAGAGGGCATTTCCCTCTATTCTTTCTACTTCTTCTCCGCGTTACCAAGTGTACCGAGACGTAGCATCGCCGAAACTGACTCGCAGTTCAGTTTTTTTTGGAAATTTGTCGGTTAACGTGAATTCGAGTCGAGTGCGCCGGGTGCCGTCGTCTTCGTTTCTCCACGCGCCGCAAAAATATTTGTCATTTTTTTCTTATTACTTTATATTAATTGTAATACCATTTATTTTAATTGCTCGAATAAAATATTAAATCAAATCAATCGGAGTGTTTAAATTATTCTTCAATCTGACCAAAGGAAGCAGTCAAGGTAAGAAAACCATATTTATAAAGAATTTAAGAAAATATAATTTCACGGCAAAGGTTCTCGAGCCTAGCCGAATCGTCCCTCACCTTCTCCCGCCTCCTCAAGCCACGCTATCGTCCAATTAAAAAGCGCAAGCCGCTCGGCGCTAGGACGTAATTAAATAGCTAAAACGTTCTCCCGAGAACGTCACAGAACTATGCGACGTGCGCTTCGACCGCATACTATTTTATTATTCAGAATGGCAAGCGGGATACGAGAGCGACTTTAAAACGCCAAACTTACGCGTTGAATTTCACGAAGTACTCCCTCAGGCGAGTGATTATTCGGGAGACAATGATAAGAGAAAACTTGTCATTTTAGACGACTTGATGCGCGAATCTTCTTGCGACGTAATTCTTGACTTGTTTACAAAGGGGAGTCATCACAAAAATATTAGCGTTATTTTTATTACTCAAAATATTTTTCACAAAGGTAAATCTCAACGCGACATCAGTTTGAACACAAAATATATGGTGATATTTAAGAATCCGAGAGACAGGTCACAAATTCAACATCTTGCGCGTCAGGTGTATCCCGAAGACCCGAAATTTCTACGAGAGGCTTACCTGGACGCTACCAAAGAAGCACATTCTTATCTGTTTTCCGATCTTTCGCAAGCAGCTACGGACGAGGATCGCGTGCGCGCTTGCATTTTTCCGGACGATTCTATTCACTACGTTTACGTCCCAAAGTTGCGATAATTTTGTCTCAGTTAAGTTTTGATAGTGGAATCGACAACACCCCCGCCGCTACCAGATAAACGTTTTACAAAAAAGCAGGCTATTTTATTGCTAGCTCTCGTACACGCGGATTCTGATTTGCGAAAAACGCTGCTCCGTTGCATAGATAAGAGCACTACCAAGTGCATTTATGAGTGCGCGCTCAATGTTCTACACTGTGTTGTAGAGCTCAAAAACTCGCATAGGAAAAAGTTAAATAAACACAGAAATACTATTCTTTCTTGAGTACAATGCGACTAATTGGTTTGCGCAGCTGGAGAATTCTCTATTTCGATTAAGGATTAATTAGCTCTATGCAAAAACAAATCACTATTTAAATTTATATTCAATAATAATATACTCTAAGTTCACTTGAAAATAACAGCGAGTCTATCGCGAACAATTTTATAATATTTGCGCGAATTTAACGCGTACACTTAAAAATAACATTCAAATCAATTTGTATAAACGCGGCTCCACAGAACGGCGGAGTGGCGCAGCGGCTGACCTACACATGGTTCAACGGCAAGTACGCCACTACCGAGTAAACCTTTTCGGGCGTCTTTTATAGGGCTAGCAACACCTATGCTTACATTGTGGCCGTCAATTCGGAAGGGAAGAGTTACAAGTATCGTCCAATGTCTAGTGGGGGTAAAAATTCTTCGCTGGCAACTAACCCAGATATCGAGACGAAAATTTTTCTCGCACCACGCATAAGCGCAGCGTTCCGCCTCAGTAAACACGGGAAGGAGAGAAAAAGGGAAAAAAAAAAGATCGGCGATCTTTATCTGTCTATGCGCTCGTCCTATATGTTTATGGTTGGAGTGGGCTATCAAAGACCTGCACAGCCATTTTACATCTCTTTCAAAGTGCGAAAGAGATTTAATCGAACTCGGTATAAAAACTAATTATTTTGCCCTCGGAGCGGCGGAAACTTTAATGTAAAGCAATGCCGAATTTCGGGTAGACGATAGCTTTGCATTAAATTTTTTATTAGTAAACATGTCCGTAGGATCAGGCCTAAGTTAAACGAATGCCAGAGTAGATCTATAATAAATATTCGGAACACGGATGATTTATGTTTACCACGAGCTATCGCAGTAGGCGCGATGTATATGAAAAATAAAAAACGTTCGTGCGCGAAGACAAAAATAGAAACTTATCTGCGATAGCCGGCATTCTTTTCAAAAAATGTGCGCGGAACAGTTGGTGCTGGAAGCGTAGATAAATAAACAAAAGAAATAATCCGATTGTCTTAAACAAAAAACACAAGATTTTCACTTGCTCTTTTCGTTCTACTCTAAAAAGACCGTTCCGGAACTTAGTTTTTTTCAAAAGTGGAAAACGGATTTAATAATCACGAATCCTCCAACGATTTTTCCGAGGTGGATTCGATTATTGAAAATCACATAAGTGATTTGAAGTACTAAGAAACGCGTAGTGATTTTTCGAGGAGTTCGCTCTTGCGTGAATCCATTGATCTCACAGAGATATGATTGGTGATTATGTGCAGTGGCTAAATAGCAAAATCTTTGAAAGTGTTAACAGTTTTTTACCGCCGCCGCCACCGTACCCTTGGCAGCAAATCGATGCAATAAATAGTAGCATTTTACCGCTAGTTTAAAAAACTTTAAATTATATTAGAAACAAAAATATAATACTAAATAGAGATTTTCAAAGTGGATTCATTTATTGTAGTGAATAGTACCAAAAAGATAATTTCCTTTTTTTTATTTAGTGCTATTTGAATAATTTTGTAACTTTTATTTAACTTTTATATTTTATAAGGTAGTTTTAATTGAAATGGAGCAGTTGTTTTATTAAAGAAAACCGATGGAAATCTTTAGATACTCTGTTTTGAAAACTAAATATTTGTGATATACTTTGCTTTTGATTCAATATTATTATTTAATATTATTTATTATTTATTTCAATTTTTCTGGTTTGACTGAGTTTTAAGACGTTTTAATTTTTACTTGTAAAAGTGTACTGAAAAATTTTTTTTTTTAAATGCCGTTATGGATTTTTAAAATTTGTTTCCTAGTCCGAAATTTAGATTCAGATAATCAAATGTGCAAATAGTGAAACATAGAGATTGTTATTTACAGACAAAATTCATTAGAAGTTTTTACTACAAACGCAGATGAAAGATTGAAAACCGTAGGTAAGCGCGGCAATAAAACTCGCTCGTACAATCTTTAGTGTAACTTAAAGATTTCACTTTAGAAAATTACAAAAATCCTTTTTATTGAATAATTAATAAGATTTGCTACACAGCATGATCCATGGATCCGTATCTTTGATATCGACACAAGTAGTAGGGTCTCATCTGCGGATCGAAAAAGAGCCCACCCTTCTTCTCTGGCTCTTATCAACAACAGAGCAGCCTGAGTGGCCAATATGGGAAGTTGGTGTATTGTGTTCTACTTGTACTTGCGTATTTGGCAGTGATAAGTGCAACTATACCAGCCCAGTGTTCGGACAGCTAAGACTCGATTCTAAGTGCGTGCTGTTCCATGCTTTATCCCCGCACCTCGGGTTGCCCTTTGTAAAAGACCTCCCGCAGTGTGTAGCGTCCACATCCGTATCTTCGGGGAGATATGCCCGTTTATAGGGCCCCCCTACTGAGATGATGACGCTCAACAGGTACCTATTCTGTAGTGCGCGAACTGGCATTACCAGTCGCGCCCATACGTTTCAGAGCCTGTAGAGTTTATGCACTTCGTATTCGCGACTGGCGTTGCTCCGTGTCTCGCTCCCGCTAATCCGATTGCTCTTTTGACAGAGCCCGTGAGGTGCGTGTCGCCCGCATCTTTCTATTCGAGGGGTTATTATGCCCGTTTATAGGGCACCCCCTCGCAAGATGATGGCGCACGACAGCCCTTACTCGGCGCCAGTGGTGTTAGTGTTGCCAACCCCATCCCTGCTTTTCAGACGCTGCCGAGCTCGTCCACTCCGTGCTAGCCGTACTTTCAGCCGGGCCGAAGCCGCCGATCGAGAACCAGGTTATAGTATTGACTTCCCACTGCCAAGTGTGTTGTTCTGTCTGATATGTCAATGGTACGAGATGTGTATCTGTATCAGTGTACCGTCGAATTACTGTAAGTGTATTCCCTCCTCCTTTATCCGGGCTTGGGACCGGCGCCGCCGAAACATAGGGTCGCTATGCATCAACGGTGGCGGAGTTAATTATTTAATAATATAACGTTATTGATACTGATATAATTATGTCGTATAAACTATTCATTTAGAGCAATGAAACTAAGGACTTAAATTAGCATAATATCAATTGTCAATTTCAAATATATTTTTATAAATATATCGTAAAGTTGAAATGTTTTGCTATTGGACAATCGCTGAGTAGTGTAATGAACGTATGAACGTTCATTTACAAAATACAAGAAATAATGCGACAGGTATTTAGTTCAAAATTATGAAGAAGAAAATTAAAAAGAGTGTTGCGTGCGGTTTTTATTATTGTATTGATGGTAAAACAATTGTAAACCTTAATTAATAAAATTGTTTTGTTTTTTTAGCCTTGAAAAGGACCCCCATTAAGGTCGATACGTCGACTTTTAGAAATTAATAAAAACCTAATTTTTGACAGAATAACCATTAATTTTCATTCCACTTTTATTCAGGAAATAATATTATTAATCTGGCCATAAAAATAATAAGAAAATAAAAAAATAAAAACGCAAATATTATATTTTTTTAAAATACTATGATGTATGAGCACGCTTCGCGGGCGTGCATTTATTTTTTTTCGTTTAATGATTTTATAAACATTAAAATAATTGATTAATTTTTGTAAAAGATTTTTTTATTTAATTTTTTTTTGGTAAGTTTTTCTTAACAGATAATTATATTGTGTACCTTAAAATACGGTTTATAAAATCGATTAAGCTTATAAAATGTTGACTTAACTTTTCTAATCTTGATCTTAATACGCATTAATTCAACCCTGGTAGCAAGTTTCCGATAATATCGCTAGAATTAAAGTAGAATTTGACGTTCTAGCTAGATTTCGCAAGAAA